>JAQQZZ010031388.1:0-10732 GCA_030265115.1 Mopalia vespertina | reverse complement strand
AAATTATTGTAACTCCTTTAAAAATATGAAGATCCAAACCTTTGGAGCAGATTATATGAAATTGATGATTTTGGAGTTACCACATTATTGCTCTATACCCGCGATATATGACGACATTGCTGGTACTGATGAAAACCCCCCAAAGGAACCTCCTTAATACCACTGTACCCAAACCACTAGAAACTTCTCTTACAGGGCTACCAAGATTCTTCAGTTGCCAAAGAATTATGAGCGTTTTGATTGATGGGGCAGTCCAATGCATGGCCGACTCAGCCACAACACAGCCACTCAACATTTTGAGATTTTAAAGCAGCTGGATTTTTCTACAACTGTGGCTAAGAGTAGAGCTCTGCCTGAAGACGTCCTGGTAAGATGGTGATGGCGCGGGTTTATCCCAAAGTTGTTGTCTGCGTTGAAAAGCTAGATGGAACTTGATGGTCACATAATGGGGGAAAAATCTCTTGTATTGTTTATGCTCAACATATGGATGCTATTTATTCAACTGAAATGCAGACAGAATTGAGTAAACAGAGTATCAATACAGGTTTCATCATTTCCGGTATATCAATCATTATTCCAAGGGGCTAGAGGATAGCTTTAGAGTTTTTCTCGGTCTGGCAAATAATGCCCTCACCTCAATGCTTTACGAAAAGCCTGCTTGGTCATAAACCTAGTACCATTTCGAATGTCTAAATGTAGTGATATTCGCTAAAACCGCGTAAATTGTGCGATCGTAGCAAGACAAATTACAGCTGTATAAATACACCAGGACTATGCTTTGATGTCCTTCAGCTTTAAATCAATCCATTTCCCTTTTTAAAGATACCAGTCACCCAAATCAAACAAAAAAACAAATTATAAAGATACTAACAAGTTTAATCATTTTTAATTGTTCAATTTTATGTTGACCTACATAACACATTTTCAAATTTTTTATGATCTGTGGCTTATTGTAAAAGTAGAGTCCCTTTGTCACTTCCTGGTAAGACAGTAATGGTGCGGGTTTATCCCAAAGTTCCCAGTCTGTTAAAAAGCTAGATGGTACTTGATGGTTACAAAATGTGCCTTCATGCCTTATCAAAACCAGAAGGGGAGAGGCCACTTGGACTAATCTGTCATGCAAGACAAAATGTGAATGGTTAATATTAATACTAAACCTAACCTTAACATAATGTCATCTCCTACACGACGAATGTACATGTATCTCTGATCGTATAACCTAAACTATATGCCTACACCAATGCTGCATCTACTATAAACCTTATTAGGTAACACACTTAATGTAAGCTAGATACAACAGAAATCCGTCAATAAAAGTACTTCTTTCTTTCAAGTATATGATAATTCTTTTTTTCTTGAAGATTAATTCCGTAAAAAGTCTTCAAAACTGATTAATTTATTCTATAGTTTGTATGGAAAGCATTACTGCATGGTCAAAAGTTATTGTGCAAGGGAGATAATTGAAATTAAAGGAAGCGAACGCTTTTGATTTACCCATACAAGTATTGACAGAGTGTGACCAACAAATAAATATAGTAGCATACTTTTAGCATTGTAGGTTTACAATAAAGAAACAAATGACGTTGGGACATTTTCACTGAGAAGAAACAAAAACTGGTCTACGTGATGGATCAGGGTTACAGGGCATCACACCGAAAATCTGAAGGCTCGTTCAAATGACAACATTTTAAACCTGCTTAAATCCAAACCGGTTTAAATTCTAAGCTGGTTCAGAAAAAAGGAACGTACACGTGACAGGTGTTTAAGCTGGCTCAGAAATCTGTCCATTTACACGGACTGACTTAAGCCAGTTTAGGATCGAAGTGTCGCACTCATCCTATGCATCATTGTGAGGTTTTTTCATATATGGGGCTTTTAAGCCTGTTCCATTCACACAGGCATTTTAAGCCTGTCAACATTGAAACCGGCCTAGAGCCACATATGTAGTTTGTGAAGTTAAACCAGCTTTAAAACACCTTTGTGCATTCACACGGACAATGTCAAACCAGCTTTAAGCCACTTTTGCAATTTATGCCGGTTTAAATGTTGCCATGTGAATGGGCTTTTATTGAAATTCACTGATATTTCCGTAAAAGCTGGTAAATGATTGTCTACAATTCATCTGAGGATAGTGATGACAGTCAATATGGCAAGGCTATGGTAAGTGTCCTAGAGTAGTGAAACTGTGCATGCCCAGTAATCAGTTTTACCAAATTTTAAAGCTAAATTAAAGATTTTCCTAATCAGACATTTTATCTATACTCAATGTTAACAAAATTTGTCTCTTTTTTAGTTTTGCACAAATCAAGAACTTGGAGGTCACCAGTTGCCGATGTTCTTAACTATAGTGCCTAAATTTTAAGGGAGATTTGTTAATTGTCTTGACACTTTGAAGTTAAGCCAAGTGCGATTGAAATTACCCCAGGATGTGCTCTTCTTTCCCCATCTTTTGAGATGGCAATTAGGAACAAGAAATCGGTTTTGGGGCACACTAACCATTAGCATCAGGAAAAACAGGAAAACTGGTCAAATATCTTAGAACTATTTTTTTTTTTATCAAACAAACAATAATACATATAATGATATATAAATACAAAAATCAACAACCCGCATAGAAACAAGACCGGACGGAAATTATATATCTACAACGGTCTATATGTGTTTATGTTATTTTCAAGAGAGTTACTTTTAAGTCAAGAATCCACAAAACTGGTATATAAAATCCATAAAATGTCAAGGAAATCACTTGAACTTCATATAAATAAATTTATGGCTACAAAATCTTTTTATATTAGGACAAGTCTGTTCCTGTTATTTAAAGCCATCTTTGTGGGGATAGATGTTGAAATAGAGGATATGTTTTGTGTATTCACTCTCTCAAAAGTTGGAACGGCAAGTGAATATCTCTTGTCTAATAAAATCAGTCCTTAATATAAGGGCCCCATTCCACAAGTAGAGCTCAGAGGCTGATTCCACAAAGCACTTTCTGACTTACCAACATTAGGGATAATCGATTTAACATGTTTATAATAATTCTCTCAGTTGTTTTGTCTTTGGGGATGGCTTTACAGTAAGGACAAAATCCTGAAGTATTACATTTTAAAATTGAAAAATAAGCCTTACGCAGCATTTTAAAGTTTGGATGAAGTCAAAAATTTATTTGTGGAACCAGCTCCAGCCAAAGTTTATCTCAACTAGTGCTGAAAGCGCTGTGTTGTCATTGTAGTTGAGATCAACTTAGGCCAAGATCGTGTTCGGGAATAATATCCGGGTTGATTTTACGAATCCATTTCTAACCTAACTAGAAAGAATGAACCATGCATTGAAAGTCTAAATTCAATCTAGGCAGGTTTGATTCTTTTTATTAAATATATAGAGATATATTTGTTATATTCGAAATAAGAATTTGTCAAATTTAAAAACATTAAATTTTAGCTATTTAATGTATTCAGCAATTTTATGATTAAATAAAATTCTTCAGTCTAACAGGGTTTTCGTTGAATTCCAACCAACCCGTGTCAATTTGAAACCAGCATGCAATGTTTGTCAATCTGCATTCGCTTAACTATTTCAGTGAACATCGGTCTTACTAATTAAAATAATTGCAACTTTGCTTTATATTTCATCATGAGCTGAAGGTCATTTAAAATATCTACATTTTGTTGCTCTTGTTTTGGATTACCTGTAAATCACCTAAACTTTCGTCTATGAACAATGCTTACTTTTTTGCTAGTTGTGACAATATTACAGCAGGTAAGCAGACAAATTTATGTTCTCTGAGAAATCTTGATGCTTTCTAACTGGGAAATCAATCGTCTGACTCTCAGACACAATTTCCAATCCTTTAAAATAGCTTCCAAAGTAGCAATTTTATGGACGAATTTTTGGGTGATTTAGGGTAGACTCCACATATAATGTCTACAAATTAAACAACACAAATATGGACTCCAGAGATAATGTCTACAGTTCAACAACACTAACATAAACTCCACTGATAATGTCCACAAATTAAACAACACAAACAGACGGCCCTAATAATGTCTACTAATTAAACAACTCTAATATAGTCTCTGCTGACAATGTCTACAAATTAAACAACACTAACATAGACTCAATTGATAATGTCTACAAATTAAACAACTCTAATATAGACTCCACTGATAATCTTTACAAATCAAAGAACACTAATTAGGAATGAATCTGTAAAGAAAAGAAAGAAAAACAACACACGATACTCAAATGTTAATTAAATGGATTCCAGGTCTGTTTATAAGTTTTATTTCCTTTGACTATTCTATTTCCAAGGGAACCAAAAGAGGTGACATTACCTCAAATTCAGCATGTTTCTGTACATCTTCAGCCCTCATTCTATTGAGGATAAACTCCGCTTCATTAGCTACACGGACAATGTGATCACGTGTGGCATGGGCTAATAACCTGGAATATAACAATAAACATTCGTTCTGAACAAAACCTTCCAAAAGTGATCTCGTAATATTGAAGAAAATTTCAAGTGGAAATCCTCTATTTTTTAAATATTTTTAGTGTTTATTATTGTAATTAAGGATATTTAACTCAAACTAGAACGTTACATTTTACACAAGTTTAGAAGAAAACATAAAAAGAACCAGTAACCACAACCCACTTCACATTTTATGCTTCTGCTAGTAAGTGTGTCAATTACAGTTGGAAGACACAACTGTCATATAAGTGTGTCAATTACAGTTGGAAGACACAACTGTCATATAAGTGTGTCAATTACAGTTGGAACACACAACTGTCATATAAGTGTGTCAATTACAGTTGGAACACACAACTGTCATATAAGTGAAATACACGTAAGACTGTGTTGTACATTTGGCTCACCTTCCTTCATTAACGAGTTCGATAAATGCCAGCCCAGCATGTTTCTGTAATGAGTTCTGCCACTCTTGTGAACATAACAACATCACAAGCTCTACAACTGAGCTACTTTGTTTTAGAGTCACCAAACCTGAGTATTGAGTAAAAAACATGTTTTATTCCGGATATTAACAGAAAACAGAAGAGAAATCAGGAGAAAACAATATAGGGAGGCTGTACTAAAGATCTCATGTCCAAAAATAATACAAACAATTTCTATGGATTGTTTACGATTGACCCAATGTGAGTGCACTTATTCTCAAACATATCAATATGTAGAGTATATATTTGTAAACTTACATTTAATTTTGAAACATCATACATGTGTAAAACTTGATTTTTTAGCTGGGCCATACTCATGATAACTAATGAAATCCTAAATACAGGAGCTAAAATTTAAAGTTCAATTCTTTTCAAGAGTTAGATCATGTTAACAATAAACACACCTGGTAACGATTTAGCAGTTTTTGTTAAACAGACAAAGATAGTCATTTTTCTTTCCATTTCTTTATAAACAAGAGAAACAAACCTCCAATCAGCAGTTCTTGGCCATGAGATCCTATAAGGGTTTTGGACAGGTAAGGAGCGAAGTCTACAAAGATTTCTCGTAATAAGGGTGAGATGGATCCCAGTGCTCGCTCCAATCTCTCTGTCAGGGAGCCCCCTTCGTTTGGGATAGGTAAGTTCTCAACTGGTCCAGGGATGTGGCGACTCAGGTCTAAGTTTTCAGGTTTGTGGGCTCCACTGTCTACAGGTTTATCGCTGAGAGCTATAGAGGCAATTCCTGGCTGAGGGGAGGGAGGTTCACTATTGCTGTCTTCCCTAGTCTGCTCAGTTGACCCCGGGGCTGCTGTATCATCAGTCTGCTCTGGACCATTCTGTGCAGTCAGATCAGAAGGTGCTTCAGTAGATTCTTGCTCCTGTGGAGACGCTTCACCTGCATTTTCTACCTGTTCTGAACTGGCTTCTGTTGCACCACTTTCATCCTCTTTATTCACCGGACTTTCTTCCCGATTTTCATCAACTATTTCCTCCTCAGCCATAGCATTACTTTCATCTTCAGGACTTTTTTTACCTTCAGATGTATTTTCTGTAGTCCCATCTTCGTTAGTTTCTGTGCTCTCTTTGATTTCAGCATCCTGGCTACTTCCAGTTTTGTCTTCTTCAGGCTTGGAACTCTCTTCCCCATCACCCTGGCCAATCTGTGTTCGGCCATCCTGGTCATTTCCCTCTATGGACTGTTCTTCAGCTTTACTTTCTCCATCTTCTAAGGCCCCTTCAGATGTCGCATTGCTGCTCTCTTCACTGTCACCTACATCCACTGACTTTTCGGATTCTGTAGATGGAAATCCATAGTTTTATATATTCTACTCATTAGTTGTGCTACAGCTAAAACCTTCTAAGGACCAGGCACACAATAATTCCAGCATTAAAATAAAGTAATTACAGTAAGCAAAAACTTAATAAAACTACTTTTATTTTTTTTCTCCAAAGCATGTGAAGTCAATAGTATAATACTGAACAATAAACAGATAATTTATATTCAAATCGATACAGAACAAACAGAAGAAGCCACCCCAAACTCCTCACAATATGGCACAGTCTTACCGGTTACATTTTCTAAATTTGTGACAGCAATATTCTACAAATAGCAACCTTGGCATGTGACAATGCAATTTGTTCAAGACGTATTTATAATAAACATGTGATGTTTCCTTACAATTCACACATAAAGCTGCTAGACGGATGACGAAATAAAAATAAGGTACACACTTACTTATGATCCCTTCATGAAAATAAATCATGTGTTAAAATTACCATTTAAAACTGCAAATATAAGACAATAAAGTTTACCTGGGGGGGTGGCTTTATGAACTTCGACCTCCACCTGTACATCTCTCTCAGCCTCTTCCTCACAGCTACTGTTGAGTTGTGCCGTATCATTGGCCACCCCTTCTCCATCCTCTATAACCTCATCTCCATTCACTTCTCCATTCTCAACCACTGCCGGTCTTGTTGCCTCCTGTCCACTATCTGGAGACATGAGAAAACAGACAATACAGGATTGCTTGCAAGATATCAAAAATATTTCACATACATTGGTTTCTAGTGGTAAATAATAACAACCAGTTAATGTCCCCTGTTACATTCAGGTTATAATGATATTGTTTTCTTTACTGTGATCAATAGAATTTAAATCTGCTTCAAGTTGTATTAAATTTGTTGAGTAAAGTTTTAAGGTATCTTTATATACCTAAATAATAAAGTCACTAAATGCCCTGGTTTTTTCTTTTGTTTTGAGTGTGAGGGGTGGGGGGGGGATATTTATAACTCTGGTCTCGACCCAGCACTCTAATCGACTTAGCTACAAAGGCTTACCACATATAATATATATGTAATATGTGAATATAGCTGAATTTAACTGAATGTCATGACAGTATTTCAAAACAATGCCAAAAATACTCTTCTTTTTAGGGGTTTGATTGGGGTTTAACATCATACTTAAGGCTATTTCACTTGTATGACGGATTGTCCACTTCGCACTGCTTCTTGCCAACTTACAGTGGAAAACCGGGAGGGAACCTCATAAAAACCACCCCCGTGATTGCCGGAGGTACATTGTGTGACTCACTCATATACCTGATCGACAGACAGACTCGATCCAGTGAATGGTAAATTGAAGTAGGATTAGTTAGCACACACGCTACCACGAAGCCACGGCCATTTTTTTTAATTGAGATCATATTGATAACTACATGTACCGGACATACTAAAAGCTTTCTAAATGTTTGGGAACAGTAAAGTAAAGGAAATACACCCCCCAAAACATACATCAGTTGTGATTGGTAAGCTGGCTTTATTATTATGCTAAGCACAATTAATTATGTCAAGAATCAATATAGGAGCAGCCCTCCCAACTCATTAAGCAACTTTGTTTTCTGAACAACATGTAATTTAAAATATATAAACTACATTTTGACCACATTGAAAATTGACAGTTTTTTTGTCAAGTATTAAAAAAAACATTACAAAAAGACAGCACTTCAGTGCAAATTTACCCATACATCAATATACCATAAACACACAGGAATATTAAAACATACAGACTACCACACAGCCACCCTCTATAAAAAAATTAATTTCATGGAAATACATGTACAGAAATGGTAAATTATGTTGTATAAAGCATGAAAATAAGATACAGCTATTAATATCTGAAATAATAAATTGAATATTACTATAGAATAAACAACATTTAAACCTAGAAGAAAACAAAAAATATCAAAAAGGACAAAATAAAAAAACTAAATTCACCAGTTTTACAGTGTGTTTGGTCCTTGTCACAACAATTTCACTTTCTATACACTACATGCAAACTAATTCTGATTTAGAGAGAAAAGGACTACTAGATAAATAAAGAGTGCATTAGGAGCTAGAGAACTTAATGGATCACACTGAAATACATTGGTGCAACAATACTCAAGATCAGACTCGAACCTCTCTCATCATCCTCTTGGATTTTGCCCACAGTTTCACCCAGAGAACTGGCTGCCATGTGGGAAAGTACACTACCCTCGCTATCTCCTTCTGGGATGACCATGGCAACCCCGGGGAGCATACTGTCAATCCCAGCATCCCCTGTTCCATTACGAACCAATTCTTCAGGTGGGATTTCCAGTGGAGTAGGGAAATTTTTCACTGTACCAACACCACGCATAGTATAATAAAGCTGACAGTTTAACCATCTTAGCAACAAGATAATTACTGTTTGATCGATTGGGGTTTACATCTTACTAAATCTTACTACATTTGTATTAACTATTAGTAATGGAGGAATGGCCACAAACAATGATAAGATACAAGGCAAGGTTAAGTAGATGATAAACTTATTGAATTTTGTGAAATCATCCCAATAAGTGAAACCCAGATTCAGGTAAGAAACAAACTCATACTACCTACTGATTACATAGGTAACAATTAAAAACTGAGACCTACATAGAGATTGAATAATGATCCCATTGACACTGTATTGTAGGATTCAGTTCCAATCACCAGGTCTACATGTAGTTCATCTAATAATCCAGTATTAAAATAGAAGTTACTAGAACCAATTTGTTGAACTCACCAAGACTATTTCTGGGTGCTGGTGATGTTAAGCTTCGTCTACTTGGGGCGGTAGTGGGCGTGCCTGTGGGTGTGGGCGGTTCCAGGATGTCCCGGTACTTAGAAACCATCAATACAGAACAGAAGTACACAATAGCTAAAGCCAGGAATTGAGCCTGTTTAGATTCTTCCTGAAACAAGAGCAATTACAAACACCAGTCAAAACTGTAACAGACTTTGTAACACTACACATCAAAACCAGTAACAACAAAATAAACTTCTAGATTTTTTCAATTTTTGTCCATTAGCATTTAAAAAAAAATTCAAATTATTATTAGCAGCCGGAAACCCATTTGCACGCTAAAATAAAGGGGCAATATCAGAAATTTGAAAATATTTCCATATCCAGTCTTCATTTATAAGGCAGTATTGGCCAAATATCAGAGCACTAAGTGCATTTTGTTTTAACACCTTGTGTCAGTCTAGAAAGGGACCAAACCCCTGGTCTACACGAGAGACCTCACTCACCACATCTCTGTAGACCACAGCTCTCAGTCTATTGATATCCATGTCCTGTAGAAGTTTCTCCATGTCCTTTATTGGGGAGTTCTGACCACCCAAATTCTCAACAATATTCTGAAGAAAACAAGGCAGTAAATGGAGGTTAATCAAACAATTAATGGAACATATGTTTGTTTGTTTGTCGTCCTTACGGTTATTTCACTCACATGACAGTTTGCCGACCCAATGAGTGAAGGAAACCACCCTCAACACCACTGGCAACAAACAAAGACCAGACAGGACAAATACAGAACAGTTACAGGACGTAATACAAAGACATCACAAACAGATTGGCTTAATGCTGCTCCTTCTCTCTGAGAGGACCAGTGGAACATGTGTTTGTTTGTTTGTTTGTTTGGGGTTTAACGTCGTACTCAAGGGTATTTCACTTATATGACGACATGAGTGGAACATGTGAGATGACAATATAAGTGTGACTATGTTTGAACAGGTGTTATATTGCTCTATAGACTTGTACTGGAAAAACTACTAGCATAGGGTGTATAACCCAAACCTTTCCATGTCAGCAGCTCAGATATGTGTAATGACTTGGTTGTTTGTTTGACTTAGGTTTTACACCACACATAAGGTTACTCCACTGGTATGAATGGCAGTCCAATGGCTGAAGAAAACAGTCATCAGCACGGTGGGAAAGAGTAGGGAATATGGGAATCTCATTGTTACCATATTGAGGCCAAATGTTTATTATTATAGCTTATCAAACTGGCCATTATTATCTGTTCTCATCACAGCAAATAATTATAGATTGTTGATGATTAAACCCTGGATACTTGACATTTTAAAGTTTAATAGTACTCATGTGACCTCCTCACTGCTCACTCACATTGCACTTGAATGCTACTACAGGTACACTACTTGCTGCGCAATGCATCATCATTTTAATACTACCAGTACGACTATGCGGATATAAAAAAAACAAGCTGAGTAGCTAGCAGGTCCAACACTAGAGGCTTTTTTTTTTTAAATATATGCTCATCATCCCAGTCAAATTACCTTTTCCTACTTTTGTTTAAGAACTATTTTTTTCTTCAAAGAACCAAAAGAGTAAAAGTTATGGTGTTTATCAACATTTTGGTGCGATATGCAATGTCAGCCATATTTTTTGTGAAACCTAGTGAAATACAAGCACATCTATGGTATTAAC
>JAQQZZ010031387.1:0-24347 GCA_030265115.1 Mopalia vespertina | reverse complement strand
GTTTGCTGTACTCGCGCTAAAATGTAGATGCCCGTCGTGGCTTACAAATACAGTGTGTATGTTCCTTATATCCCTGAATTCCTAATTTGTTCATAGTTAATTCAGTTCACTTGTCAGTTAGCTAGCTCTGTCTTCTAATTATCCAACGGATAACGAAACAGAGGTAAGTCGCATGGATTTACTTTCATCATATGACTGAGTTATCCACATTTTTATTGTTTATGTCTAAAGGCTATTCTTGTGTTGATATGATGACGTCATTGGTTGATTGTTTATTCACCAAATATAGCACATAATTTAATTAAATTAGGAGGCGGGAATAAAGTCCATAGGACTTGTTCTATCCCAATCTATAAGAAAAACTTATGTAAAAAAAAAAAAGTTGTATAGGTGATATAGCAAAGTATATGCGTGTTTTTTTACAAAAAAATATTAAAACAATTTGCAAAAATAATAAAAATAAGATATTACATTATTTCAAATGATATTTAAGCAAGTTGATTGTAGACAATTTTACACACCCGTATACATTTTTATTTTTGATTTGAATAATGAGATGGAATTAATGGATTTCAGATCAGTTGTCAGTTTGTTCCATTCTTTAGGACCGGATCTTTTAATGAAACGTGCTGAAATATCGGAAAGAGAAAAGGGTCGATGGCGATTTAAGGTTCTAGTAGGAGAGTTAGGAATAGAAGATTGAGAAATAAAGAATTGCTGAAATTTCGAGGGTAGGAGATAGGGATGATACATAAATGTATGGGTAATTAGAAGACATGAGTATAAATATAACTGATGTAATATTGAGAGATTTAAATAAAGGTTCAGTATGTTGAAGACGATGAGATAGGGAAATGATACGTATTGCACGCTTTTGAAGGAGAACAAGTGGTTTCAAATGGTTTGTATAGGTACCACCCCACAGAACGATTCCATAGTTAAGATAAGGGAATACCAAGGAGTTGTAGAGGAAAGCTAATGTTTTTTACAGAACTAGAAATATGTTTGACAAGACCTATCTTTTGGGAAAGTTTTTTTCCAATATAATTGATGTGAGTTGTCCAAGTCAACTTGTCACTAAAGATAATACCCAGGAATTTGATTTCATTGACTACAGCTACCTGAGTGTCACCAAAGAAAATGGGGGGTATTTGGGCATGTTTGTTGCTTGGACTTATAATCATAACTTTTGTTTTAGACAGATTTAAAGATAACCTATTTGAGGATAGCCAGTGAGATATTTCCACTAACTCTCGAGTGATTATATCTTTTACTCCCTCTAGGAAAGAAAGAGAAGAGGTAGAGACAGAAGTATCGTCCGCAAAGAGAGTGACCTTAAGGAAGTTAGAAGAGGCAATTATATCGTTTATGTAAATAAGGAAGAGGATAGATCCCAAGATAGACCCCTGAGGCACGCCGCATTTCATGAATTTAAGTAGAGATCGAAAAGAGTCGAGCGTGACAATTTGTTGCCGGTCAGCCAAATAGCTGCACAACCAGTGGTTAGATGTTGATCAGAAGCCGTAGTGAAATAACTTGTTTAAAATAATAGACTGATTGACAATAGCAAATGCCTTTGATAGGTCGAGAAATACTGTGGCAGAATAATGCTTTTGTTCTTTTGCTGAAAGAATGAAATCATATGGCGAGCAGGCGGCGTGAAGAGTTGAATGGTTTTGGTGAAAGCCGTATTGGTCAGAACTTATAATATTGTTAGTGTTAAGAAAATCTATTATTTGGTTAGCTGCTAATTTTTCGATAATTTTACTAATATTGGGTAATACGGAAATGGGGCGGTTTGTATGAAGCTTGCTACTACAGACCTATAAATGGGTGTTATATTTCCGATTTTTAGAGGACCAGGAACCATTCCAGAGATTAAAGAAAGATTACATATGTGAGCAAGTGGAACAGAAATGTAATGTGCAAAATTTTTTAAGTCACTCATACGTATACCATCTAAACCCGGTGAGGATGATTTTAAGCTGGTTATGGTAGCTATTTCTAATTCAGGGGAGAAACAGGCTTGTTTGATGTGGGTTTTTTAAATACAAATTGGCGGAGTACTTTGGTTGATTTCCACGCATGCGCACAAAACATCCCACGAACATTACACGTTTTCGTGTTATATTATTGGTTCCATTCACCTCCGAGATAACTGTACCGGTACGGAAAGTGTCGAAGGATGTTCCGACATGACATGAATGGATGTTTGTATGTATGGTAAAGAAAGAAAATCTTGGTCCGTCCACCGGGTATCTGGATAGCGGGGTCCGCGTTCTAACCGATTGAGTTTCAAAGGCGAATTTTCACCAAAGTATAAAGGCACTGAATCTTTCTCTACATATTCGTACTAAAATGTTATAGTTAACTGAAATTGTGCATACTTACAATTGACTTTTAATTAATTAAGTATTTCCAAACATTGAAATGATCCTGTGTACCAGACGGTCATCGGGGCGGCGACCGTCGCGATGTGGTTTTGTCCCACTTTCATGTCCAACGTTTGAAAAAAACAATATCACTTGGACGGCAGAACGTTAAGAAAGGTGCAACGATCCAAACTGCTGTGATAAGGAAGCGAAATACTTTAGATGTCAATAATACAAATGTAAACTTAATCGTTACGATGCGCTCCTTAATGACCTACTTACATATATATTTCAAGAATACACAATAGAATTAAACCCTTGCCCTATACCACTATATTACCTGGATTGTTGGCGATTAGACGGATGATGACGTAACCTCCATCAGGTACATTAATCGTGTCTTTCCACGGTGGATTAATTAAGTTTCTCTTCAGTTTGCCTGTGGCCTCTAATTTCTCCATTTCACTCATCGTTATAGATTTTCCCAACTGAAATGCAAAAATATCCAATCCCAAAAATTGCATAAACTCTTTTTCCAGTAAGGGCTGTATTAATTTATCAACACATGGAATCTGATGTAGCACAGTCCTTTTAAAGTAACTTAGACAGGCGCAGGGGTATACATTCCCCCACCCCCTACGAACGGCATTGTGCTTCAATCAGGCAAACCGTCTTTACTTTGCAAGGAAGGAACATTTCTGACACAGTAAGACAGTTATGATTATGTTAGTGTGGCTATTATATTCTTGGAGTAAAACTCTTGAGTACGGCGTTAAACACTTATTCAATTATTCTACAATCAAATGATGGGAGCTTCCTGTGGTAATACGAAAGCCGATTTGTTGCAGTGCCTAGGTTTTACGTTTTGTGATTGTCTTGTCGTTATTTCTTGCTGCATGGTGACGTCGAAAAAGGTTATTTTACTCGTTGGGCTGGCACGCCATGATGTAAGTGAAATGACCTAAGTACGGCGCGCTAGATATGCATTCAACATTTGAACTTGGCCTTTTCAGCTTCACGAGGGTCGGACAAAGTGCAAATGAGGATTTTTCAAACCACCGGGAGTCTTGTTGTTTTCTCTACACATACGTATAATGCTTATAACATTGCGGCTTTGATCTCTCTTGTCTGCTCGGGGTATCTTAATCGTAATATTTTCTCCAAATGTAGTTCAGCTTACCTTTTCTATACCCAACACTCGAAAGGAGTGACCATGCAAGTGCATCGGATGACCTACTCCGGGAAATGGTTTCCCCTCATTTACTAGGATGAGATCAACAACCTATAACCAAGATGAGTTGAATTAATCACAGCAGAACATAAACAAACTACTGTTTTGGTTATCTTTTTTATTTAGGGGCAACAATTTAAAAAAAAATCACCATGGGTTTTTTTGACCTGGCTATGGATATTCGTCGTGTTGTACTAAATAGATAAAATCGAAGGAAGAATAGATATGGTAACCTTTCGGTATATACATGCACTTGAAACTCAATAATTATAGATGACATAACAACACCAAACATTTGTCATCGTGAATGTCCTCTGGGAAAATGGGTCTCGTGCACACGATCTCATGCCTGGTACTTATTAGCTTTATGTGACAACTTTTTAATTATAGATACCGAGGTTAAACACAATTATGGACGGAGTAGGAGTTTTGTGTTGTTCAAACAGTGAAAATAAAAATTATTTTAATGTTCAAAGTTCGTGAAGAAAATATAAGTTAAATAGGCTGGCGAAATTCGTTCTGGTGATTCGCAAAGGTTCAAGATCGAATGAAATCTAAATTTTGTTTGACATGATCTTCGATGCCTAAATAAGACGATACTTACTTGGTTAAGCTCGAGTGATATAAGGTGAGTACAGACACATAGATTCTCATAACAAGCGGTCATGTTCAGAGAACTTTTGTTACAAAACCAGCTCGTCTGGATATCTTCTGGTTGAGAAAGAACGGGTATTGGCGGTACGTCAAAAGTAATCTGGCTATATTAAGGAGATTCTTTGTTCCTTAAGACATAAGTGATCGTCCCTGTATTTAGTTCAACATTATGGTACTCTGGTGTCATCGGTGTATTGTATATGCACATGATGACAATAACCATTTTCCAAAACATAACCGTATATTTCTGGCAAAATGATTAATGGTAAGCAACAGTATTGTGGAGAAATGTCGGATAATTTGCTTTCGCTTCTGTAAAGATCGTTTCAATTGCCTGAAGCTCAACATAATCCCCCCTCTTCCCTCAAAAAGCTAGCACGGGAAACTTAAAGAAAATTTCCCGTCAACCATAACAAATCCTCCAAAATAAAGAGCTCCCGAGAAAACATAAGCTAGAAGAAACATTTAATAATAAAAAATAATGACAATTAATAAATAAATAAAAGGAAAAACTAACTACGTTTACATCACTCTGGTCCAAAAGTGCTTTAGTGCCTTACACAAGTCATATTCCCCTGAAACTGAATAATGCGGACGATACAGAACTCAGTATCTACCCAAGACTACAACACACACTTAGACTAGGTTATTGTTCCACAAAACGACCTGGTTGCGCGAAGTTCTATCAGATTATACGATTGAAGATGAGACTACGGCATGTTGAAGCCGATCTGTTATTCGCTATTAGGAGATTTCAACTGGTGATTTCGGCCAGACGCATTTCAAGCATGTGGTCCAAGGGACCGGTATGTCGATGAGCTATTAAATTCAACCAGATATTAGATGGTATCAAGACGTTAAGCTACTAGCGACTTATTATGATGTTAGCCACGAATCGTCTTTAGAGTACGTTTGATTTTCCAAACAAGTCTAGCACAACTAAGGTGAATGATTTCCAGTTCGATCGATACAGATAATGTGTGTCAAGGATACATTGTTGAGAACGGGAGTGAAGTGAGCGACGAGAGATGGAATCGACTGCACTGGATAATACTCAGGGTGGTTGTATATCGTATTGTCGTTGTTGTTGTAATCGAAGGCTGAAATAAAAGTAAAACGGAAACACTTTTCCAACTTATTGATGTAATCATTTTTAAAATCATGAGTATAGATGGCCCTGTTGAAAACTTTACATATATCAGAATTTTTAGATTATAGCATGTTTTTTTCGCATATGTAGATATGCTTTTATAAAACTGACAGATGAAATAACAGGAGATCGGCTGAAACGTGATTTCCATTGACTGATGTAATAATGTTTTTACATCCAGACACTATGTGACCCTGATATGATGATCATATGCACTTTTTAATGCTGACTTGTGAAAATATAGCGTTTAATTATCCACGCGAAGCAGTTGGCCACACGGATTTTACCAAACTGAGCATACTGTTATCAGTTAAAAGTATTGTCACAATTTTTCGCTGTGAATTTGGTCATCCGGAATGACGATTTTGCCATTTTACTTCAATCACTCAATTCTCAAGAACAGAGATAACACATTGAAAACCCACCAGTCTGACTACTCTATAGGCGTTATCCAGATATTAGTATGCTTAACGGTCTTAATTTAGGACAGACCTATAACAGACTTACAAAACTTCAGGTTTGCAGGTTTTCATCACATAAGCCTCCACCCCGAACGCGTTCCCTGATCAAAAGTGCAGGGGCTCAGAAAAAATTAGGGGGATACGAAAACGGGTTCACTATGGAATTGTAAAAAGAAACTTTAATGGATTGTGCAAATGTATAGAAATATTAACGGCTCACCTATAAAGTAAACCAGGTCAACAGCTTCGTCTGTGTAGTTTTCTGTAGCTGCTCCCATTCGTGAACTCCGCAGATCATCTACTACTATGCTATAATTGCCACCTGTATATATTGCCTTATTGTTATCCACTAAAATCGGGTTCAAAAACTGAAAATAGATCGATGTTTTCGTCCATATTAATTTACATTTATTTCTAAAAGTTTCAGATAAAAGCCGGTCACCTTATCCAACCACCCGACCAGCTGTCTAAAACAGGCTAATTGGATGGAAGCTAGATAGCGGACATTCGGTACCACAACATAAATCCCAAAGCTGACTGCAATGCAATGATTTTCGTGGCGTTTAGAAAGTAAATACTGACAGCAGTTAATTATTTTGGGATAGCACCTTTTTTTTAGTTTAAAACGATCTGGTTCAGAAATGAAACCCTCTACATTGAGAATATTAGCCACCTTCTCACGAGCAGTAAATATCAGCCACCAAGACCATTCAACAAATCTGTCTTCTAAAAAAATAGAAGGTTCAGTCTAGGTAGCGACATCCACTACGCATGTGATGGGAGATTGACAGTTACCATATTACTTAGCCCTAACTTAGGCGGTGAACGAGTTAATCTGTGGTAGTTTAGGATACTTTATGGATATACTATCTACACTATATGGCACATCGTATCTTTTCATGGAAGGACACTTTTAAGAACTCGTCAGGCGAATTTCCGTTATTTTTTCGACAAATATGAATGTTAATGTGAACCTTGTGCGTTCCGGGTAACATTTTATGCAATCAAATTACCAAGAATCACAACCCAGTACGATCTTTTCGACTATAAAGTTCTGAATTGAATCGCTATATGTGACAGCAACTATTTTGAAAACTTTGCAAGGTTACAATACCCTTTTAAATACTAATTTAAAGGGATTGGGTGTTAAATACAACTGCCCTCTAGTGTACGGTTGATCTACACATTAATACAATTTTGATAGAAAAGTCACTGAATTTCGCTGGAAAAGTCGTTAAAGTTTTCCATACACGAAACGATAGGATGTGCTCAGACTACACGGCTATGATATCATAGCTTGGTGTGTGGTCTACTGTGGACGTTTTGTTATGGGGATGGGCTGACCTACTCTCAATATGAATAACCACTGTTTGTTCAAGTGTTAGGTAAATACACCATGGCAGCTCGCTATACACTAACGTTGACTGCTTGATCATTGTGTAACATTGCTGTAAGTCACACAATGCGGAGGTTTACCCTTTGGAAACACCGAAAACTGTGGCCATCTTAACTTTAAATCTAAACTTGTTGGCGTTTGTCTCACAAAAAGTGATAATAGAGACGCACATGTTCCTGACATTTGATCGATTTATGAGAATACCTACTTGACCACTAGGAGAGGTTGACATATCCACATACGGGTACTCATCGCTTGATCCGTTGTAATGTAGAATAGCGTACACCGTGTCTTGTGTGGATAGGCAATCTGAAAGGCCCCAGAACCTGATGGGATAATTGTCCACCCTACCCTCAGCTTTCAACACAAAGTCATACCTCTCACCTAGTGTTAGAAACAAGAAGTTGTTATTGATAACAAGACAATTCAGATGGTAATTTATTCTGAGTACAAAGATTGAAGTAACTGTCCAGTATTGTTCAGTCCTAGATGTAGATCGGACAAAGAAGTAAACTAAAATCTGTCGATTGGATGGTCTAGAATCACTTATCACCGATCTAATCCAGCAACATGTCAATGACAAGCCATGCATTTCTTTGAAAAGTTGTTTATCCGTCTTTTTATTGATAGAGCCATATTTTTTCTAAGATTGCAATGTGACTTATAGGTGAATTATGATCACCCTTCAGGCATATTTATTTTGAAAACATCTTGAACATGTTCTTATTTCAGAGTTATTCCACAACTTTTATTAGCAGTGAACAGTTGAAGATATTGAATGCGACACTATGGA
Source organism: Mopalia vespertina (assembly GCA_030265115.1). Classification (NCBI taxonomy): domain Eukaryota; kingdom Metazoa; phylum Mollusca; class Polyplacophora; order Chitonida; family Mopaliidae; genus Mopalia; species Mopalia vespertina. The sequence continues at coordinate 16,290 of JAQQZZ010031387.1, read as the reverse complement.
TTGTAAATATGATGTGACAACCCTACATATTTGGGGTTTTGTTGAAACTTAATTTATTTCATGCATTTCCGATAACAGGTTTCCGGCAAATTTCCGTCGCAATTTCTCGCGATGCGAAAGGGAGATATGACATCACAAAAGAAGCAGTTTTGATTGATAGGTTGTTTAACAACCCTAGGACACGGAATACTTTGCGTCAATCGTCCCAGCTTATGTATTTCGTGTCAAACGTTCTAAAATATAAAAAAAATTGACAACAAACGACGAAAAGAAAGTGTTTTTACAAAGAATTTTTACCACTAAACTACAAGCACAATTTTGGCGAAGGCGTCCATATTTTGTTTCATTCGCAACAAGATCTTATGGGTTAAAACGCATTCAATTGTGATTTGAAACATGTGGAAAACTTTATGAACCATATTTGAGAAAAAAAGTAAGAAACGAAATTTTCATGTATACTTTAACACCTTTTATACGCCCAATTAAAATAGGTCGAATCGTTATTTTTTGTATTAAATTTATTATTTTTGTGTAGTTCATCATATCAGTACATCAATCGAATCAAAACTACCTTACTGATACAATAAACATACCAGAAAATATGTAACATGTGTATCTGTAAAATTTGACTCGTGTTATAGTGACCAGCGTCTGTCTGGCCTTTCGTCTGTCTGGCCGTCCCCAATCTGTTTCTGGAGCAGAACTCGAAAACTATATGGCCTATCTATATAAAACTCGGTAGACACACTCACTATCGATTGATGGTGTGCCTGTTTTAATAATGGCTTCACCATTTTTTGTTTTCGCATACTTCCTTAAAAGATGACAAGTTACATACTATAGTTTGACATGTCTGTGATTACTATGGTTATCATGTACACATTAAGGGTCGATATAGCACCCCATGAGGGCGTATGTTGAGTTTACTAAAACTGTTCTTGTCTGTACTCGTGACGGCTGTCCCACGACCCGAAAAGCTAAGGCCATCATATCGTTTAATGATGATTTTTCAAAAGGCGTTTCAAGTTCTGGGTATGGGTATACGTGTTAAAGCGGCCAGCCAAATTTGGGTTACTGTTACAACTCTGCATGACTGATGCAGTTAAAAAATAGTTCGTTTTTGCAAGGAGTCTGGTCAGAGACCGTTGTTAACAGGGGAAGAAGAATCAAAGCTGGCTTACCATGTGGAATCGATAGCGTTGTACATTGGTATTGGTATACCAGACAAATGTTGTCGCCGTCGCCACTTATCTTGCTGTTTGCCTTGACAAGCAAGTTAGATAGATAGGACCATTTTCTATGACATGCGTAATGAATTTTTTTTATAAAAGAAAACCCAATCTTTGTGTTCAGTAGCCTAGATCATTAGTGATTCAGAGGTCCAAGGCTACATCGGGAAAACAATCCTGTGAAGGCATTAGAGGGAAATGTTAGATCAGTTTGTTCGCATGAGAAGCCCATGAAGAATACGTATGTTGACGAAAAGAGCTAATGCAAAACTACACCCTCTCAAGATTGTTGGCCCTACGGACATCCCAAATTATAGCTATGACTTTGGCTAAACCAACACAACTATAGTCATCGGGTGTGGTAGAGCAATTGGACATGCTATACCATCTTATTTTATTTTCAAAGAGGAACCCATCCGTTGGGATTTACCAAAATGGTATATGCCGGGAGCAAACGGCTCTGTTAGTGACTCCTGCCGGTTTTATAGCAAATGGTTTAATGTAATATTAATCGAAAATCATTTAAAATACTGCACTCGCCCAAACCAAGAGAAAGCAATAAGCGGATTAATACTTTCTACGAGTTACACTCGTTGCACGTTACTTACCTGGTTGAATTATCATTGTACTAACGATCTGGGGTTCAAACGACATTCCATCTGAGGCTATTGTTATCATCTGGTGCTCGTCAATTGCTAGTTTCATTGGACAGTTGGAGGATGCACCGATGACACGAAATCTGTAGGACGTGTTCTTGTTAACATTGAACACTTCTACTGGTGTCTGGACAGGAGGCATGGATGGGTCCGCCTCGCTCGATACATTGAATCGCTTGGAGCGGCCGTTGATTAGACTAGACACAGGCAGCGTCACGTCAAAATTGTCATGCATCAAATCAACATATCGCCCGATTGCGATTTCTGGTAACCAGTCTTGAACTACAATTATATGTTCAGATAAATCTTCGTCGTATAAGTGGCTAGCTGGCTCTAATTCATGTGGTTTGCGAACAATTAAAGCTCCTAGGAGGCCGTCAGCTATCTGTGCGCCAACGTGTGAGTGATACCAATGAGTGCCGGCAGGTTTGGCTTTGAACTCGTATCTGTTAAAATAAAATCAGCTTGTTACGAGCAGGAATTAAAAGCAACATTGATTATAATTTCTCATTTATTTTAATGCAAAGTCCTAATGTCTATCCTGATTTAAAATATAACAAGTGAGTGAAAAAAACTAAATTAAATTATGTTGGATAAGTTAAATTTGTTTAGTTGCCCCCTGAAAAATAGGCGCATATTGCAACACATGTCATGACAGTATCATGGGGATATAGCAGTTTGCTCAACATCTCCTCTACGAGGAGGTGAGAATGTAGAAAATACCTAAATTCTTCTTTGAGATTTATACCACACTGTGTGACATGAGCTGCACCGTCCATATAAGGAGTTTTATACTGATGAAGTCCGTGCCAATGTAACGTTACTGTCCCTGCATCCTCCATCATGTTCTTTACGTTAACAACAACAGTATCGTCTTCACACACCTACAACAGTAATATCCAGGTAAACAAATTTTGTAAAAGATATGAAACACAGCAAAGTATTGTAATTTACTCTCTAAATGAATTTAAACGTACGTTTTTAGTATAGAGAAAGACAAGTTTGCTTGTTTCCTCTAGATCAACAGTGAGCTCTTACCACCTGAGCTAAACAGACTGACGGCAGCTCGACCACGGGTATACATTCGGTAAGACATGGGAATGACACAGTTTTGGTTTCCTCTGACAGAATTAATTGAAGTTAAAAACATAACAGCAACTTCATCCCAAACAAATGTACATGGAGTAGTTATTATCACACAAACGGTTCGAATTTGTAAATTTATCTTCTAATTCCAAGAGAAACAGTCACAGCTGTCGTCACTTTCTCCCATTCTAAAAAGACTCCTGTTGGTATTTGAATATAGCCTATCAAAATATCTGAAGTTATATTTAGATATATATCTTAGACTAGCCTTGCGTAATCCAGACCTCTTTCGCGTTAACTTGCGGTACGATGAAGCTCTGGCTACAATCCAGTTTACAAAAAAAACTCGAATTTAAACACGGCCGCTATCTTGGCCAGCTATAGCAGGTGTGAATATATTAAAACCGTTACCGAGACTTTTGGGGTTATTTTTCAGTGTCTTTTCTGTACCAACTAACGCAAACATACTATCATCAAAACGTTGGTTGTTAATAGTATTTGAGGCTCTTCACATTGGCTTGGGTGTTTCTATCGTCACACTACACTAATATAAAATCTTTAAAAGCATTATGGTTTTGTTAGTTATTTTCTTTAACCCAATAATCAATGAATCTGGATTTTGTATATATATTTTGTTCATAAATATAAAGACAAACAAATTACAAATCTACATTTTTTAAAATGTACATGTTGAAGGAGTTGTATAGAGTTAATAACCAGCACAAGTAGCCAAAAGGTTTCTTATGATCTGCCACATGAGTTGTATAGAGTTAACCAGCACGAGTATCTGGTTCGGGGGCCCGGGTCTTACGTTTAACGTTACTGGCATGGCAACGCAATGCCTTCAGCAAATAGTATCTTATTTCAGTTTTAAGTACAGCTTGCTCGAGTTAAACTGGTGTTATACACAATAAAAGATACTTGCTAATGCATGGGGTGACCTATATACAACATGAAGATATTTGTAAGTTAAAACTGAATGTTTTGTGTTTATACATACCAGTTTATGCTGTTCTATTTAGTGGTACATTTATGTTACGCAAGGTCAAACATATAGACGCTTAACAATAAAAGAGAATTAATATTATTAAGGATAGCATGTAATTTATTGTTATAACCTTTGTCACTTATTGTATTTAGATTATATAGCTTAAATATACTAGTAAGCAAACATCAGCTGGTACATGTACACATTATGTGCAGATCATATTTTTCACAATTTATAATCATTTTTAAATAAACCGAAATATGAAATCATGTATCAATGCTTATCTTATATTACGGTCTTGTTGGACCCCTTGGGTTCAAAATTAACCAAATTTTTTTTATCGCTTGGATTAAAAGTTAGGTATCATATTATATGTTGGTGAAAAAAATAATTCGAATTTCTTGTTAATAACAGTTAAATTGAAGCCTATAATTTTGTTTTCCCATGATCATATATTAAAGTCGCAAAACGTAATTGCCTTTTTCTGGCACATCAGTTTTCGGCTGACTACATTTTCCAAGGCGTATTTCTAGAAAACTATTCATGTTAGAAACTTCAAACTTGTACCATTGTAAAGAGCACAATGCTATCTAGTAAATGGTGCCTCACTTTTATAAGTTCATCCTTGATTTCTAAAAATGTTTTGTGAAAGTGGTATTTTACATTTTTTAAAAACTTTCCAAGGTGGGATAGACAAAAAAATCCACTGGGATCGTTCTAGTCAAATTTTGTTTAAAAATCAGGCACCGTTTACTAGTTCATAGACTATTCTGCTAGGTCAACTAATTTATTGAGTCTTATCGTTATTGCACTTCGAGAAATAAACCATGAAAAATGCAGTCTATTTTTTTCTGATGACATTCATTCATTTGGCAATATTTTAAGTAATAATAATTAGAATTTTACCACATTCATATATATGTAATCCTGAGTATTCAAGCTTTCTAAATGCAACGGGTGTTCTGAAAATCGACCAAGGGGTCCAGCAATACCTTAAAGTCGTAACTTTAACTTGTTGAATAATTCTACCCCATGTCCCACATTGCATTTAGGTGATAACCGTCACTGACAGTAACGAGGTTAACACGTTTGGTCGTCCGCATTTATGTGAAATATTAATCACCTTTTTTACTTTCATAAAATTCTATAATTATAAAAAAATTCCAGCTTATTTCATATGAAGTACTAAAAATAGTAATTGATGGTACCTCAATACTTGGGCCTGGCATCATTCTGTTAACGGCCAGCAAAGCCCGTATTTTACCATCAGCTGCTACACAATGAGGTCTATAACAGTCGGTCTGGTTGAATGGACAGTTATGACAAGCCTGTAAACATACATTATAAATGTACAGTCCAATTATTAACGAACCTTGGCTCAGGGCAGTTTGTTTGAAGATTAGAAATCTTGTCTTTACCTAGCCCTGGAGGAAAATTAACTTTCCGACATTATGGAAACACTCCAAGTCTTGGTTGTGGTAGTGTCAATTATTGTTAAATACACTGCCGTCACATAAGTGAAATACCCTTTAGCACGGCGTAAAACACCAATCAACCAATAATTAACATTTAAAAAATACATATATATAGTATATCACTACCCGGATACCAATGTCCTAACCCCAGGTGATTACATAGAGCAAACTAACACGAGTTGGGCACCTCTGAAGAAAGATATATTCATTTGAACTGACAATTTAGGTTTTATTAAGCCATCGTGAAACTGCTGACGTTAGACTTATGCAGCTGTTACAAAAACACGAGTTTTGCTTTCTCTGGGAATGCCCGACTTAAGATCTTCAGTGGAAAAACGCATTTTGAGCAACGATGATCCAGGACCATCTACTGCCACTAAAAACCTTTAGAGACGACCAAAATGTGAACACAAAGTGAATGCCGGTATAAAATTGGATTTAAAAAATGTTGAAAGTAAGAAAAGCTATTTGTACCAAAATAAACTATTAGTTTAGCGAAAGCGAAAGTTAAAAACAAACAAAAACATAAATGACAGCATTTATGACAATGATACTTACTAATATGAAATTGGTTTCAAAAAATATTTTAATCCGTGTCGATTTGTGAGACTCACCTTTGATAGAGTTCTGTACCATTCCACAGTGAAGTCATATACACACGTTTTGGGAGATTCCGAAGTCACACATCGTCTATTACATTCGTGATCGGACGCCACTAAAGAAAACAGCAGGTAGATGTGATTTTGATATAGGCCTACATTGTAGACATAAATAACTAAAACAAATTTATCAGTAGACTAAGCAGTAGCCAATATTATAAAAATACACAATTACAGCTTATCATGAGCATAATAATTATTTACTGCTAATGAGCATTGGTACCGCCCTATTATGTACCAGTATTGAAATATTGTATAATAATAGACAACCAAATTGCAATGTTAACTTGTAAGACACTTACCTGACGAGTAAACCACAGCAGTTGAGAGGTATGCCCCCACTACAAAACACAAGGCATGCATCCTGAAAAAAAAGATAACACACTTTAGTTAAAACGTACACAAAAATACATAATTATCTCCTTTCTCGGTGATAAATTAAAAAACAGAAGTACCTGTCAGCTTGTCGCAAGTCAGACTGAACATCAGCTACACACAAACTATCACGTGGTGTGTGACTTTTATCTGCTTTAAGGTGTTCGCTATTGCTACAAAGACGAAAAAAGGTCGCAGGCTATTTGTTTGAACAGTTCAACAAGGTTTTCTCGTCCAAATTTGAAATCCCTTTCAGATCTTTGTGACGCTAGGGTTTCTTTGACGCGAGCGTCATACCCTGCTGAACACGCGCGAAGTATTCGTTTATTTTAGTCACTTGTCTTACAGCTGACGGCTTATGAAATCTTTAAGCCCACAAACTAGATAGGCATCGTTTATTGCATGTTTCTGGTAACATTTTCTCACATATTTCAACAGTTTTGATTGTCTGTATTTACAATGCTATTGAATGATTTTTGTTTAGGTCGTATGACGCATTTTCTGCCGCATTGTGTACAACTTCCATTCGCATAAGAATATTTCACAGTTGGTGCTAAATGACCTCTGATTTGAATAGAAGAGGCATTGAACAACCAAGCAGAGTGGGGAACTTTCTAAAGTTGTATTTGATTTTTTCTGTTTTTCCATTTTATTACGCATTATGTACATATTAAATTGACTTTATAGGTCATGTTTCGTTTGCTGTAGTTGACCAGTCAGTATAATCTTATACATGTATCTGTATATAGGGCCTACATGTACTTGGCTCATGGCAGTTAACTTATAGATATCCATCATCATATGCAGAGTTAGATAAAATATAGTCCTAATCGATGCTATATTAGTTATATTTCAGCTAGATTAAATAAAATATTAAAAATAATCAGATTTATGGTTGTTGGCATAATCTCTAACATGTCTGCAGATGTCATTTCGAGTTAAACTTGATTGGCTACTCTGCGCTGACGAGGCACAAAAATGTCGAAACATGTTAACATTAGGTCATGGTTAAATATCTTGCAGACAAAAATACTGTTTAATTAAAATATAGGCCAACTAGAGGGTCTTCAATCATTTAATTTTGAAAAAGAATCTACCCCAGTGTGTATTATTATTTTTTTTTTAGTGGAAGGGTTTAAAATATTCATTTAAATGAGTAAAAGAATGAGACATTCATCCTATACATTTACGAATGAGGTAGTGTGATGCTTGGAACTTGTGTGGGATGGGTGCCATTATAAATTATTTGTCTTAATCTGTTTTTGTACTAAATTGCGAAGATCTGGTAAACTCCAGTCATCAAATTGAATTTACATTGAAAAACTTATATGTATGTTAATTTATAAATGATCATTTTATTAATTTGCATTGTTTTTATTTTTAGTTAAATATTAAATCATGGAGTGTGCAGAAGTAGAGAAGTCATCACTGTTGATAACACCTGCCACTTATCTGACATCTAGCCAAGTACAGGCATTACTTTCCATCCAACATAGATATACTATTGCTATACTTCCCACTAGCTTCCTTATTGTATGAATTTTTAATATGGTATATCAAGCATTTAACAGAACAGAATGTCTTGCAGTTATTGTTGCACCTCTGAATGTGTTAGTTACACAAGATGTTCAGAAACTGCATAAGAGTGTTATATTAAATGAATCTTTGGATGTTACCCTGGAAAAAATAGAACATTTTATGATTTTATTTACATCATTGGACATCCAGATGATCTGCTGTTAGACTGGGGTCATGCCTTTATTAGATCCGTGGGATTAAGTACGGAGTAGTCAGAAAGAATTCCTTATTGTTAATGAGGTTCATTGTATAATGGAGTGGGGGAAGGAATTTTGGCCAAAGTATGCCCAATTGGTGAATCTTACCGCAGTCTTTCCAGAAAACTGCCTCAGCTTCCAGTCCAGACAAGTGAGAAATTATTAAGCAGTTAAACATACATAATCATTCTTTTTTGAAAACTTGTCCGATTCTAAATTCAAATGTAAAACTATCTGTTTTACAAGGACCGCAATTAACAGGAGCACATCACTTTATGGAGTATCTTATAACGCAGTTTTCAAGCAATTTGTGAACTATCCATGGACTGCAGCAATGTGTTCCCAAAGATTTTGGTGTAAACAAAGTTGCAGGTGTGTGGATATTTATTTGAACTTTCTAAAAGACTGCAAGGAGGATTGTTTTTGGTGGAGAACATGAGAAGAGAAATAATCTTATAAGCCATTCCCCACAGAAACAAAGGGTGCGTGTTTTTTAATCTGTATATGTAGATTGCATTTTTCTGTATTTAACTATAAAGTGTGGTGGTAATAAAGAACCCATATACCTCCAAACGTTTTAAACCTGTGGAGCAATAAAAGTCATTTACATGTAAACAATCAACTATCTTTTTGTCAACCCATGAAAAAATGTCAGTTGCCCACTGATCTTATTACGATGTGCCCCTCATGGGTAAGAGTGTCTGTTGACCTCTGGTAAATGAGTTAGTCACATGATGTGGTTCCAGCAATTGTTGGGGTGTTTTTTTTTACGAGGTTTTAACGAAGTTGTCCTCTCGGTTTTCCACCATGTCACTTTAACCCCACGGCCCCCATCCCACAAAAATTATATTTTTATTTATTTTATTTTTTGATTTCTAAGTCCTCAAATCCTGGACAGACATAAAGCTAAAATAGAATTCCAATTTGTTGTGGAAAATGAAAAAAATAAGTCTGAAATATAATAAAATGCCATGCTTAAAATTGAAAACATTTCCAGCCTACAACTCCCAAGCCTTCTAAGGAGATATTGGACAGACATGGGGCGAAATACTCTTGTATTTGTATTTAACTGTGTTTAAATTTCTTTTTTTTTAGTTTTTGTACTTGTATTTGCCATTCCAAAACAATATTATAGTATTTTAAAAAAAAATACTTTGTAAAAGCATTTTCCAAATGAAATACGTTTGTTTAAAATGTCCTATGAGATACATTTTATTTAGTTCTTACATGTGCTCCATATAAGTGTATATTAAATATTTATATATTAATCAGATGACCATAATCGGATTTGTATTTAATATTTGATATATGGAGCGTTTTTGTATTTGAAAAGTATTTGACCCCATGTCTACTTTTGGATTGAGCCCAGAACATAATTAGGATTTCAGTGTCGCTTTGCCAATAATATTTGGTGGAGAATATAAGGTGGAGCACAGGAAAAAAAAAATTAATCACTGAATACTTTCTCAATGATTAGATTGTTACCTGTTCTTCATATAACTAATGTATCTCAAATAAAATCCGAACAAGATTTCTAAAACTGTAACTGTACATCACCCAATGGTCTTCTCCCAACATAGTCAATATACTTTGTTAATGCCTCTTGTTTCTCTTTCCAACAGCAAACATGTGTTCCCTCCAATACATTTTCTATCAAAAACTGTTAAAACAAATAATGGTCACACCACAAATGATACAAAATTCTATCTTATCAAGTTTATGGACTAACACTTGTTCTCTTGACTTTTAACTATAAATACTGTATATAGCAAACATTACTGTATACATCATAACCAAGCATATTATTTTAGTTATAGTTTCAGTTTGAAATTCATGTTTTCTGTGACCCAAGGCAAATGTACAAAGTTGTCTTTCTGACCTGAGTGGTAGCAGGACATAATTGGAAGTGGTCCCTTTTTCCCGCCCACCCTCTTCTCCCACTTGATAAAAACAGACACTTTCTCTATATTAAATCCTCCTATTTTAACATTTTTGAACACAGTGCTAAGTTGATGGCTGCTTGGCATGGTATCAAGACTGGTATTTGTCCATAGTCTATAGAACAACTTGGAATACAAGCATAATCCAAACAGACCAATCAAAAGAATTGTCTGACTGATACATGTATGTTATATTACAAAGTGAAGGGAACATAAGGCGAGATAAAGTTAACATGTTTCGGCATTTCTGTGCCTCGTCAGTACAGATCAGCCAATCAAGTTTAACACGAAATTACATCTGCAGACATGTTAGGTATTATGCCAACAACCAGAAATCTGTTTCTTTTTAGTAGTGTATATAATCTAGCTGAAATATAACTAATGTAACATCGATTAGGGCTGTATTTCATCGAACTGCGTATGATGACGGATATATATAAGTTAACTGCCATCAGCCAGGTACATGTAGGCACTATATAAGCTTATGCTGACTGGTCAACTACAGCAAACGAAACATGACACATAAAGTCAATTTAAATTGCTACTTTGTCCTTTTCTGTGGTTATTTTTTGTCAAACTAACTGTTTGTGAATGTTGTAGCCCGACGCAAGCCGATTAAGTTTTTGTTAAATTTAAAAAATCCATATCTCACTCTGTTAAGAGTATGCAACAACAACAACATCTGGTGTTCAATCATTGACCCTTCGTAAAAAAAGTTCAATGGCGCTCATCCGCATGATGTTTTGCAGAGACACAGTTTATATAACAGAGAACATACTGAATGATTTTCAGCAAAATGAGAAATAATTATCATGTTGAAAAAAGTCATCAAAGTTGAGAATTTCGTCGGGATTTCCACTGCATACGGCCGTTTCAGTGATCGTTTCCCGTAATGAAATGTTTGAGCTAGCGGCTACAACTGTCCGATTGCATTAACCATTCATGAATCACATAAAATACTTTCGCAAAAGGCTTAATTTATACCAACCTTGTAGCTAACCCACAACTAAAAATATTGGCCATGTTTTCAACCGAGAGTTGCATCATCGAGCCAGATGGCGTTAACGGTTATACAGCCTATACTTACGGAAGGCAGTGGAGTATATTGGCGGAGTAATACAAAGCTAAGTAAAATCCAGCTTTGTGATAATGCAAAACTGTATCTTATCGTTGTACCTCATCAGAGCAGAGTTTAAACTTTTTGTAATTCTCCGCACTAAATAGACTGAAACTACTTAATTTTGAAACAGTACATATATAGATGTTTCGGTAGGATTGTGTGAGTGGGTCGGATGGGGAGTGGTGAGTTGTATATTTAGATAAATAAATTGATTGATAGGTGTTTTACACAGTGTGGAAGCACCATGACTGCAACGTATACCCACAATAATTGGCAGTAGTACAACTCCAAAAATGTGAAGTATTTTGATAATGTTGAAGGTGAATATTCCTTCAGTGCTTAGAAAAAACAGCATTACTACTATTATCACTCACTTAAAGTCAAAATTTTTAATAGGCCTACTTTTTAACTGACGACATGATTTAAGAAAAAGAGTAATCTTTTCCGAAGTAGGATCGAGTCCGTTTCTGTCGACCATCAGCTATATAAGTGAATCACACGATGTGGCTCCGGCAATCGCGGGGGTGGTTTTTACGAGGTTTACTACCGGTTTTCCGCCGTAATGAACAAGAAACAGTGCAAAAAGGACAATCCGTCGTCATATAAATGAAATACTCTTGAGTACGACGTTAAACCGCAATCAAACAAACAATCAGTTATGGCTCTGATGGAACCCTTTATGATTATGTATGGAACACTCACAGCAACTGCTCCATGTATTTCTCCGTATCTCATTATATCAAAGTACCGTTTTTATCCTTATGGGTCCATTTAGAACTATCCTGGTTCCATTTAGAACCACCCTTGTTTCTGACGAACCCTCAAAGGACCATTATTTCTAGAGTGTATCTCCATGACTTACGTACAACCCGCTTGGTCATAAACCAGGACCATTTTAATGTAGTGATATTCACGAAAACAGCGTAAATTGTGCGGTTGTAGCTAGACAAATTACAGCTGTATAAATAGACCCTGACTATGCTATGATGTCATTCAGATGTAGATCAATGCAATTCCATTTTTTAAATATACCGGTACCAGTGTCACCCCCAAACAAACGAACAAATAAATTATAATGACACTTACAGGTTAAATCATTCTTAAATGAATAAAATTGTTCAATTTTATGTAGACCTACATGACACAGGTTCAAATTTTTATATACCTGTTTTTTTTTTGCGTGTGTAAAATCAGAGCCCCCTCGTAACTTCTTGGTAGACAGTGATGGCGCTGTTTTATCCCAAAGTTCTCACTCTGGGTTGGAAAGCTAGATGGTACTTGATGGTTACAAAATGGCATGGAACGTGAATCCTAGAAGTCATGCCTTTCTCTCGTCTTATTTATTTCTATAATATATCTTTTATTATATGTGTATGACAAAGTATCATCCGGGCCACTCAAGGAAATTGTATATATATATATATGTAAAGTTACTAAAAACAAAAGCGTCCCTGTGTCAGTGCTTTATGTAGAGAGAAAATCGAAAGAAATTTGATTGGTAGTTTGGTCAGTGTTTAGCGTCGTAATCAAGGGCGTTTAACTTAAATGAGAAAAACCGATAGTAAACCTTGTAAAAAAAACACCTGCAATATCATGAGATCAGTTGTGTAACTCCTTCATATACCCGATGTCAGCTGAGATATTTTAACCTGTGCTGAAGAATCAACAATCTGACACACTTATTGGTAATAATCTGTATATTAAATTCAACAAGAAACGTATTTGCATCTATTAGACGGAAGTGACTGGTGTGCCATAAAATTTATTTAATATGGAATGTAAGAAAAACCTTTCTCTTAGGGTTTTTCCTCTGAGTTGGTCAAATTTCACAATTCAACTGTTTGCGATTACTGCAGACTGCTTTATAACTAGCGAAATTCCTGTGTAGAATTGTTAGGACTGCATCAGTAACAACAGCAAATGTAAGCATTGATGGCCAATCTAAAGATTGTTCAACTGCATAAATTATATGTACCAGAACAATCGGCCTCAAAGTTGAAATATCTTTTCAGCAGTTTCACACTACAGCGAGATTATCACTGAATCATGATCGTTTCTCATAATGGAACGATGGAGCTATAGACTGTAAGTGTCCAATAGTTTTTTTAATTGATAAAACAAAGAAACACTTGCGGTAAGGGCCAAGTTTACTTACGCATTGTAGCTAACCCACAACTCGAAATATACGCCATGTCTTAAATCAGATGTTGCATCATCGAGCAAGATGGCGTTAAGGGTTACACGGCCCATACTTACAGGAGTGTTTTGTCGGAGTAATACAAAGTTACAATTGCTGGAAAGACCCAGGCAGTAAGTTGCTTAAGATCTATTCTCATACAAAAGAAGTCTATTATTTTAATTAACTCGTATCTGATAACGACCTCCAATATTCCAGTCAAGTATTTCAGAACTTAAACATGGAGTTACTCTTCAGCTACATTAATCACAAAAAAACAAACGGATCTTCAGAGAGAAGTGTTCAGTCTGTAAAAACATCTAAAAAAGGGTGTCCCAAACATTTTTATTTGGGGGTTAAGCTACAGAAACACAGCTCTTGATTGTGGTAAATCCCCAGCCAGACTATTGATGAACAAAGTCTTAAAACTCGTCTGCCAACTAATCTAAACGTGTATTAAAATAAAATGCATGTTTAGCACTGGCTAATAAATATTCATGACTTGGACGCTTTGCAATCGCAATATTACAAGCAATGTGTGCTTCCATATCCAATAAATTAATAAGTCTAAATAAACCTTAAATGAGGTGTGTGTTAACTTCAACAAATCGTAAAACGAGCAAAATACCCCTCCCAGCCCCCCTGTTCAATATAGTTACATGTAATATCAAGTTGAATAAGTCAACATGTTCAAACAAAAGTTCATCTATCTATTTCATGATGTCTTTCAGTGTAACAATGCTCACTTTGTTGTTTCCTCCGTGTATTGTCTTCTTGTCATATATTGTATGGTGGTTCTTGCCAGTGACGTTGACGGTGATTTTATGCAGTCACTGGACAGGTACGCCTTCATACCAGAAATAAAGCCTTAAGAGTAACATGAACCCTAACATTAAATAAACTTATCAAACTATGTTACTATTAAATAAAAAAGAATTTGGTGCCATTTGGAAAGTGATTGTTTACAGTTCTTTCGTTGTGGTTCAAACGGACGGAAACACATTGAAATAAAAATCAGGGCATCCATTTGATGCTCTTATTGTTATCCTTGAAATGACACAATTGTTAAGTTTCAACAATAAATATTTTTATTAAAAAATAGAATTCTCCACTTCAAATCATTGCATAAGCTAACAGTTGATGAATAGCACCCAGAAATTCAACAGCCCAGGGGCCAAGGGCTGTTTGTGTTGAAGGTAACAATGCTGTTCTGTTCTTAGCACCTGACGGATTCCTACAAGTGCGCGTTCCCGTCACCTAACTGTGTCCAGCTATGTGAAATATGATATAACCTGCCTGTCTATGGCTACTGTTCGAAAGGCTTTTGCCTGGGCGAACCATACGCCACTCTTAACTCATTGTGTTCTTGTATCCAAGCATGAAATGTAACTCAGCTCGATTGAAAGGTCAATGATATAAACACGACGCATAGAGTTCACACTGAACGAACTCCATGTTCAAACGCTAATACGAAGTACAGTTTCTATATAAGCTATGCAAGGTATTACAGTTGTTATTTGACATGTCACATTATAGGGGTGGCCTTTTATGTATCTCAGACGGCAGATATTTCATCAGAAAACATAGTAAACAGGTTTGAGTCAATCTTAGTGTGTCAACGAGCTAACACGAACACATAATGTGTGTTGGAATGTACGTGTTTTCAGCGAATGTTGGCTGTACCGTGGAGGATTAAAAGGAAGTACACATAACTTTCCGCCCACACCAAGGCTAGTCCTAGCCCGAGCATGCAACATCTTCCATACTGGTCTACGACTTCACTCTCTGGCTACTGGCTGACTGAACCAAGCAATGTATGTAAGAAGATTTTGACTATACACCGGCTAATGGAGAATTTAATTGAATGTTTAAAAGTAAACCCTTATATGACATTCCTTGAGAAACGGGTTTTCTTTCATAAGATGCTATAAAGAAAGAATTTGGACGAGAACCACACAAACAGAATTGATATCTACGTTTCCGTCTGATTATATTAGACTGGTTCTTTGTCAAAATGGTCAAATGTGTATCAGCAATGCTTAAGCTCTTGAGAGTTTAAACCGATACAGTTTAATTCATAAAAAAACCCGGTTGGATTGTTTTCCAGGAAATATTATTTGCACTACAAGGCAGTGTAATATTTTAAAGAGCAATTCATACATGTAGATAGTATTTAAATCTGGAAGTGCGGTAGATTAACTATCGATTATATACAGCAGAAAGATTAATTACTTTTAAAAGAATATACAACGTTTATTTGTGTTGAGCATTTATAAAATGCTGGTTTTTGTCAGATGATGAAAATCTTTAATTTAGATTTGAAAAGTTTCTTAAAGCTGAATAATCGTTATTCACACTTCCACTACTTTACGACACTCACCAAAGCCATACCGCTTGCCATATCGACGGCCAACACCGCCTTCAGTCCACTTTTAACCAATCAGTCACCTACCAGCTCTATTGAAAATGTGACTGAATTCTAATTTCCGGTGTGATATCACGTAACCACAACTAATTTCGTAGAACGTCGTTGTTTAACGGATGTAGCATTATAAATTGCTAGTAAATACACTAGTATGTTTTCACGTATTAGAGAGGTTTGGTACAGTTGTTGTTTCGACTCAACTTAATCGAGTGCATGTTACCTAGAATTTCATATTTGGGTTACCTAGAATGGCATATGCAGGCTGTATAGAATGGGTTACCTAGAATGGCATATGCAGGCTGTATAGAATGGGTTACCTAGAATGGCATATGCAGGCTGTATAGAATGGGTTACCTAGAATTTCATATTTGGGTTACCTAGAATGG
>JAQQZZ010031376.1:0-10732 GCA_030265115.1 Mopalia vespertina | reverse complement strand
CTTCAGGCAAGGTTTAAAAATGATATATAAAATGGGCGACATTAGGGGGGGACATGTCACTACATCCCCCCTAATGTAGCCCACAAGAAGTGCATCCTTCCCCCTTAATGTCACCGTTCTAGTCACCGTTCTGATAGTGTCTTTAATAACAAGAATAATTGGACTTGAAATTGGTAACTCTTCAGTTTCAGTAACTGGACAAATTATTCCTTGTTCCAACAATTCGTCTAACTGATGACGTAACACATCACGTTTATCTGATGAAAGCCTGTACGGTCTATGATGCTTTGGTTTCGCATCGGGTGTCAACACAATTTTAAGTTCAACAATATTAGTTAAACCTAAGCCGGGTTTCGAGGGGTAACAAATACATCAAAATTACTACATAACACTTCCTGTAGCCGTTTCCTTTCAGTGGGTTGTAAGTTACAATCAGAAAAATCAAAAGGTGACAAAAATTCCGGTAGGCCCTCAGCTGGGTGCTGTGAATCAACATACATATTTACATTATTGACAGTAGTATACAGTGCGCAACTCGGTTAATATTTGCTATAACATAATAAGGACAGGTTTAACGTTATCAAGTACTAATCGTTTATTACATAAATAGTAGTAGGACATCCTTTTGGTACCCCACTTTTATTTACGTAGTAATATTTTATTACATACAAAGAAGGATTCAACGTTATTAGGTACTAATTCCGGCAGCTTCGTACATGTTAAGTAAGGGTTCTATGTGAATGAGTACTAAAGTGGCTGGCCATCGTTCGTGACGTCAGCTTGCTGGGCTGGTGCGGGAGGTCCTAGAAGGGGAAGCCCGGTGTGGAATCCAGAAGGGGAATCCTCAATCCCGAAGTATTTGTCAAGTGATGTTGTTGTTGCATGACATGGGATAAAGAGGGAGAAAAAAACATTAAAAAATGAGTACTCATCCACACTAGTGTGGAAATTTGGGCAACCCTTTTGTTGTAAGATATGGTTGGTTCTGAAAAGGACCGAACACGGTTGTGTTCATTGAAGAGTGCAAATTTTTTAGATTTTCTTTCGTAAGATTTAGTTGGCCCTGAAAAGGGTATTTGGAACGAACACACTTCCCGGTTGTGTGTTCAAATTTCGGACACTGATACAGCGATGTTCTGATTTGTCTGGGTCGCCTAGATCGTGCAGAGACGTTATTCCACCTCAACATCGCAGTCTACGAACTTACGCTCGTAGACGAGGCTCATCACGCTGTGTGCATACGTCGATCGCTGTGTCAGCACACTTCCACGATGACGCTCAAAATTTATCAACGCCACTTCAGCTATGTGAAGGATAGGGGCCTCTACGCGCAACAATACCAGTGCCAGCAGTGCGGTCAGAACTTTCAGCGCTCCTATCATCTACACCGTCACGAGAAAACATGTGACGTATCTATCAAGAAGCGGTACCCTGGCGGTGTGTTTCACAACACCCCTACGATATTTGACGATCTGATGGAGGAAGGCATCTCTCTACCCCACGATGCTTTGTATTTCCCTACCGGGCCAGTTTTGACTTCGAAGCCTACCTTCAACCTTTAGAGATGGGCGACGCCACCACCCGTAAAATCGTATGGATAGATCGTCATATACCGATGAGCGTCAGTGTCAACGCCAACATCCCTGGCAAACAACAGCCTCGATGTTTTGTTTCCGACGGTGACCCCTACAAGTTGATGGCAACATTCATCGAGTACCTAAACGAGATAAGCGCTGTGACTTACCAACGCATGCTGTTGAATTTTGAGAGCGTGTAAACGGCGTTAGACGCCCGGATTCCACCCCAGATACCAGGTCAACCTAAACTTAAACCACCTCCGTATGCTGCTGTGTTGAA
Organism: Mopalia vespertina; assembly: GCA_030265115.1. Lineage (NCBI taxonomy): Eukaryota > Metazoa > Mollusca > Polyplacophora > Chitonida > Mopaliidae > Mopalia > Mopalia vespertina. The sequence continues at coordinate 8,875 of JAQQZZ010031376.1, read as the reverse complement.
GAACAAACTACTGAAGTGTCTGGCGCAACTCTCCGTCCTATAAGGTTCAACACAGGGCGGTATGACTTCAATGGTGAACCGGCACACCGACAGACGTTAAAGTACGTGATTAAAAAACAACAGAGCTGTCTACAACTACCTGGCGCCTAATTTCAGCTACGACAAATGGGTCAAAACCTACGGTTGCAAGCTGCTCAATAGGAGGTATGTCGACCCTCAAAGATTTTCACCTGTGGTATAATAACCTCGACGTGGACCCCTTCATGGAGGCCACGAAGCCGGAGTCATAACCAAGATACGTGCTGGGAAGCTGTGTCAAAAGATTGTGGGTTTCGATGCGAACGCCTTATACCTCTCATTCCTTGCGCCAAACATGCCCGCGAGACACTACGCCCGTTGGTTACCCACAGAGATCGAGGGGGTCTACGACGATCCACCACCCACATCGCTGATCAATAGTTAGATTGGCAAGCGAATCTCTCCGGCATCACAATACGACAGCAAAGCAACCATATAGAGAAGCGGGTCGGTGATCGACGTTTACCAGTGGACGGCTTTGCCATGGTTGCTGGAAAACATACCGTATTCCAGTTTAAAGGGTGTTACTGGCATGCACGCGAGTGTGCGCTGACGAGAGGTAAGTATTATACCAGACAGAGAAAAACAGCCGAAGAACTACTAGCTGAGACGGTTGAGAAGGAAGCCTACACCCGAGCCTTGAGTTACGATTACATCAATGTGTGGGAATGTCAGTTTCACGTCGAACGCCAACGTGTCCCGGCCTTGGCGGCCTTTCTGACGACCCGTGCCCACCCTCTCCCCCGCTACCAAACCCGAACGCAGCAACACATTTTAGACGCTGTCCGTGCCAATGACCTGTTTGGTTTTGATAAGTGTGATCTACACGTACCCGATCACCTTAAAGCCATGTTCACCGAGTGTCCACCCATCTTTTAAATACCACGGTCTCTCGAGAGCACATCGGCCCCCACATGAAGGCGTATGCAGAAGCGAATGCCATTTTAACCGCCCCCAAACGTATGTTGATCGGGAGTATGTGGGGTGAGAAGATTCTCTTGGGGACACCGCTTCTTCGTTGGTACCTGAACCACGGTCTCATCATCACAAAAAATCTACCCGGTGATGCTGTACCGACCCAGCATGTGCTTCAAACCGTTTGCCATCCATGTGACTCAATCCCGTCAAGAATGTGATACCGACCCCTCCAAGAAACTCATTGGTGAAACCATGAAGCTGCTAGGCAACTCCGCCTATGGGAAAACCATCTCCAACATCGCCGATGTCCATATCTGCGATGCCAAGAGGGATCGAAAACGAATCAATTCACCCTATGAGGAGAGACGTGTGTGATCGACGACGAGACCTTTGAAGTGAGAACCGCCAAAAAGACCATTGAATACAACCTACCCTTACAAATCGGGTGCATGGTCTACCAGTACGGCAAACAACGCATGTTGGAGTTCTATTAAGACTTCATGGACAAGTTCTTCGATCGCAGTGACTGGAAGTACTGCAAATGTGTGAGCTGTACCAACATAACCATGGAGATGTACCGCGACTTGCTACACACCCAGACGAGTGCCTTGGGTACCAACCGTGGCATGCGACTTTTACATCGAGAGAATGAGATACGCTCGTACAGCCAACAAAAGGCAGCCGTTACTTATTTCTACGGAAAGCGCAAAGTCCTAGACGATGGTATCTCTACTACCTACTTAGGCATCTGACAATCATCCCCACGTCACCACCACCACAACCAGTGACCTTCTTCTAATACCACCTGCAACCTGCTACCATCACCACCAGCGACCTTCTACCACCACTACCAGCGAACTACCACCACCATCGACCTTCTTCTTCTTCTACATCCAGGCCAACACGCTTTACCATCTTTACCACCACGATGGTTGTTCCAACGGACCTTTTCAGGACAACCCTATTTTTACGAAAGAGGTCCTTATGTCATGCAATTACAATCAAACACCAGACACTACCCCCCCCCCCCACACACACACACACCAACACATGCCCACCGGCCCCGCCCTACCCCTAGAAGGAGGAATATTCAGTAATAATTATTCAAAGCTAATTAATTAAACTCATAGTTTAAATGGGGAGCATTACGTCATCAGAAAACTATCAAGCAGAATATGAAACCAGCCATTACCCAGTCTCAACGGCATTGTGACCAAACCAGCGCTGATTGTTGAAAAAGTGTCCCCTAGCGAGACATGTGGAATCATGGGTAAATCATGTTAAAGATAATTCTACCGCTTTTCAAAGGTTATATTTTACCCATAAGGTGTCAGTCGATTCTGGCATTCAAACTGCGCGAAACGAACGAATTCCTCTATTCCTTGCGCAATGGATCATATGGCACTATGAACGTCCACTGAAAATCACAATGCCGTTGAGACTTGGTAATGACTGGTTTCATACTTCTGCTTGATAGACTTCTGGTCATATTAAAAAATTGCCCAAATGGGGTAACTTTTCTATTTTGTGTCACACACAGTTACTGATATATTTAAACCTACTGTATGAAGTTTTGAGGAAGATTTGTAAATTGTCCTGACGTTTTGAAACTAATTCAAGTGTAATATTAGCTACACCAGAGGCTGTTCTACCTACGTTTGCCACTCAGAGAGCTTTTATTTTTACACATTTGTATTTGGTCTATTTTACAGCTGTCCAGCCGGTCTCATGTTCCGCGGATCAGCTGAAGTGTAGGACTTCAAACCGATGCGTCCCGCTGAAACATAAATGTGATGGTATCGATGATTGTGGGGATAACACTGACGAGGCCCAATGTATGACCAGTAAGTAAAACTATTAATTCCGGCACGGCCGTTTAAAGGAAGCACAATTAACCCCGTCAGAACGTATTTAGAACATGGCCATTGTGTTCAAATGTTTTAACAATCAATTTAATTTAACAAAGTAAACTTTCTAGCTTTTCTCTGTTGTAATAAAAGTATTTAAGGGCGAAAGGCTTTTTCCTGTTATCTGCTGATACATTGAAGGGGTTTGTTAAAAGCTCCGAGCCCTTTTGTTAGCTCTCCTGTGCGAAGTAAGGTGAGGTTATGTTGTACCCTAGGCGTCGTCAGCAGCCATGTAAAGGCTTTTGTGAATTAAATACACAGAGGGAATTTCTTTTAAATGTTACACACAGTTTGCCGCACCGAATAGGAATAGATTATTAACTATATATGGAATTCTGTGCATATTATGAATGCTAATTAAGTGATATCATTTTAGAGGAACTGATGTCCATTTTGTGTTCAGCACTGTATGTCCAAATTAATTAGCCCGATTGTCCTTCACTTAAATTTTGAGGAAATGTCACACAACATGAGGTGATGGATATTATCAAGCCAAATTCATACCGGAGGTGACGCGACGTTGCGTCGCTTTGGTCTTGTTCACACTGGGCGTTGCACGACACGCTTCATTCCTATTCAATACCATTGGTTGACTCGCTCAGGCAATGACATCACAATGCAAACGAATAACGTCATAATGTTACGTTAGAGAACAGGCGACAGCAGCGCGACTGTCGCGCGACTGTATCATTTAGTATGAACTTTATTAAATAAAAAGTATTATTTTCGTACAGCGCGACAGTCGCGTCGCGTCCGGTGTGAATTGGCCATTACTCCACATTGAAAGGCCAGATTAAACTTAAATTTTGGGTGAATATCACACAACATGGAACGAGGGGGACATTGTCAGCTCGGTTCACTTTATGCATATTAATAATTCTAACCAGCTTTATACAAACAACAAGTTTGTTTATTAAGACCGAGCCGTAAGTCTCCTCTCCCATATAGTACATAACATATTATATATTTAGTTATTAATACATGTTTTTCCTTAGAATAACCATGGGTCACATCGAAAAAACTTAGTTGTGCAAATCATTTAACAACTGTGCACGATACTTAATACATTCGAAGATAAATGTGGCAACACATAAAAATTCGGCCTTACTTTTCGGATTCATTATACATTTGAATTTAAATACAGATGGCCAAGAGCAGTAATAGTCTTTTAAATGTTTCTTTCGGAATTCTCTACAAACTGGGCAACAAGGAAGAAAGTCGTACTCATCTTCAACCGAAGATTTACAAAATGAACAAAATCTCTCACTACGTTGAGTGTTGAAGTATCTACTACTTTCTATATTTAATCCGTGGTAACCACACGAAACCTACAAATATACGAACTAGTCTAAAATTGAGGAATCTACTGTTGTCCGAAAACCATTCTCTACAAAAAATATATCTTTAAACTTGGTAATACATATTATACCGACAAATTAATTAATTTTGTATTGTTACATCGAATGCAATAGGAATACATTCCCTTTCATTGGCGGAACAGGCGAGTTCTTTGACAGTATTGTTGTCAAGTATTTTTTCCCAACAAAATGTAATCAGTAAGAGTTTCCAATTGCATCAATAATTATAATATTTTGGTTCCAGGTACGCCCGAGTCCGACAAGCTTACCTCATTGACTATAGCTGCCGTTTGCTTGGCAGCTATTGCCATAGTTGCCATATTAGGTACCTGTTGTTTGCTCAAGAGAAAAGGTACAAACACAGATAAAGCGGAATTCGAGATGAATTCAAAATTGTAACAAGACAGGACACACCTGTGATGTTTTGGTGAACTTTCGACACTGAAGAGGATAGCGTTGATACTATCATACTTCTAGCAAGTTAATCGATAAGCATGCGTTGTAACACAGTTTTAAGGGACCAAAGTCACAACTCCAAGAAATGCTAATTAATATTTGTTTTTATTCTATATTTCGGTTTCAATATCCATCTGCACGAAGATTCTTGGAGAAGGTTAGTATAAACCGAAACAGTACAAAATTAAATAAAATTAAAAAATTAAAAAATGACACGCATTGTTTATCATTTGTCGGATTTGGGACTTTGGTATATTCTGTTAAACTATTAAGTAGGAATCGCGATCTATGTTGATTAGTTTGCTACATTAGCAAGTATGTGAGGAGAAGCGAAGGCAGACCAATCAAAGTGCCGACTAGAGATCATCATTGTAAGGGTAAGATAACTCTAGACGAGTCTTCTTCTCTCATATACCCTTGAGTACGACGTTAAACCTCAATCAAACAAACAAACAAATCTTCTTTTACACTATTGCAAAAATCAGGATCTGCAAATGTTCTTTTTAATTTTATGAAAACAAGAAACGTTTCACCAAAATTGTTTTTGCCGTTCATAATTAATTTTCTTGTTCAAATCAATGTGATAATTTACACTATTTTGTGCCAGAGTTACAACCCACAATTTAAATGTTAACATATATCGTATTTGGTTGCCTAATTTATTATATGCTGTACTTTATTCTATCTAGTTTTAAAGGAGAAAATAACAAAAACTAAATTGAGTCTGATTAGATATACTCTAATTGGCAGTTAAGAAAAATGGATTTGAGTATGTGGATATAGCTTTCATAATGGCGCAGAGCGAATTTGTTAACTCTACTGGATAACAGCGGAGTGTTGGGAGAGAGTTTCCTGGTGCTCTCAGACCTAAGGGGCAGCATGAAGCCGATCTGTTTGTGATGTTTTTGTTTTACGTTCTGTGGTCATATGTGAGTTACCAAGTAGAGTTACCGAATTGGCTCTAACGCGATAAATAAAGCTATTCATATAATCAAAACACTAATTGTCACTACTGCGAATTACAGGATACCTATTCAGTTTCACTTTATATTTAAATGTCTTCCCTTTGACGTAACTGGTATCCTTGATTTACTTACAACAGTGATAAAAGGATGTGTTTAAGTATACTCTCCGACTTATCGCCATGGAGGAGGATTTGAAGGAAATATTAATACTTTCATGGGAAAATTAATACTTTCGTAGGCAAATGAAGAAAATCTTATGAAATCTTAGGTTTTGCGAAGTGGCCGTATCCGGTTGTATAAGTGACCTGGTGTGATAATAAGCAATGTCACGTCATGTGATCTTCGATATTTTACGTAATTCATTCCACTCCCGGGTACCCATCTACATTTTGTTCAATAGTTTGCAAACGAGACGTTTCAAAGATGTCAATTCTTCCTTCCAGAACTACAGCAGCACAACAACATACAATACGGCTCTGAGAGGTCGGTATTCAAAACATAGAGTTTGAACGAGGTGCCCGGAAGTCAAGTATAAGAGAGCGAGACCTACATACCCTATATACATTTAAAGGCTCAATATAATAGCCAGAATCATACACGAGCGATATTGTGACGTAACCGCTCATCATTTAAAACAGTGCAACACGTAATTAAGCATTACTTTATACATTGTATTTTTATAGTAGCCTACAGAAGTTATGCGTCTCCAAGGAAAGATACTCATTTTTGCCGAATATTTCGGCTTTATTAGGCCTTCGTCAGCAGCTGACGATGGCATAGTAAGGCCGAAGTATTCAGTCAAAATGGGTCACTCTTTCTTCGGAGTTGCACTACTTGTGTACTATATGATAAGATTAACGGTAGAACAAACGTATTGTATAGCTATAACTATTGTTTTTACGACATTTACTATACATTTTTTTTATTTTTGTGTTATTGTTGTACTTTTAATTAAAATGATATGTGATGTTTTGAGAGTGCCAACTGCTACGTTTGTCTCTATGCATATGTACCTTTTGAAACTTAAAGTGTCCCTGTATCCTCGTTTTATGTGCAGAGAGATAACCGCCTTTACTTGTGAAACATTTCGGGACATTCTGTCGTGAGACAATGTTGTTTAGTTCACTGTTGGCTCTGATAGCCGAATTTCCTAGCTCCGGTCATCGGTCGAGAGATGTAGTTTTTTTATTTGTCTATATTTTTTTATTGTTAAATATATATTTACAGTTTGAAGATGTTTATTTTGAAAAATGACTTTGCGTTTTATTATGTTGATGAAACATTCTACAAGTCGACGTAGTGTTTCATTTCATGTGAAGTACGTGTGTTGGGGTCAATAGTGCACCATTAACCACACACAATTCTGTTTATTCAGGAATTGGCCATATAACCCTTTTACCAATACATACATGTATACATAAAATATAACAATTGTTCATGAGGGCTCTAGTACCCACAGGTATACCGTTTACAATTGTGTTATGGCGCGGGAATATATGCGCCGAGAACTAAAGCTCCTTTAAGGATATTATAAAACTTAAGACTGTTTTTTTGTTTGTTGTTGCATTGACTAAAAATTTACATTTTGTAACATTTGGTCATAAACAGAGTTTTCGACCAAAGTGTTTTCTTCTCAGGTTTGTGTATTCGTCGCAACATAATAAAAAAAATGGTACTCGTCTTCAATTTGACCAGATTTACATAATTTAAACAGGCGCTAATCTCTCGTTATGTTATTGTTTCTATATTGAGACCATGGTAGCTGCATCTAAAGCGTGCTAAAGTAGTGAAACATTTATGACTTCACCTTTTTGATTCGTCAATATATTGTTCCATACAGAAATCTACCAGTCTATACAGATCAAAATAGAAGACTGCACATAATTCTTCATCGCTGTCTAGATTCTGTCTTCCCGTAAGAGAAGACTTGTACTGGTTATGTCCCTTATGTCTTTTATAACATTTTGCGAATAATTTCTTCTCTAAAAACTTTATTTACATTCCATAGTTAGAAATTATCTCGTTTATAGTATCCTTGCTTATTATACAAACAACTGTACCTACTGTTCGAAAAGAGTCATTAATCAATAAAACACAATAAGCCAGATAACACTCTCGAGTGCGCATGTCACATCCGAGTCTCAAAGAACATAAACACAAGCACATGGCTATGCTTTTGCAATGACACCTTGCTTAAGTGGGGCTTTGTTTTGATATTTCTGGACGTATATCCACAGAGAATAATGTGTATATGTGGTTTACTTTAACTGTGGTAACGGTACATACACTTTCCAACGGTTGTGATGCACCATTCAAGTTTACATTAAAAATAAAGACCCAGATCTCCGATCGTCTGACATTTCTTTGCATATACAAAACTATATACAGGCATAGAGATGACTAAAAGCATGTTTTATCCGATTCTCCCTTTTTTCTATACTCGCTTGACTAAATAACTGACTTTTAACGCTGTATTATTTGGTCAACTTTTGTGGCTTGGCAGAGCCTATAGCAGACTTATAAAATCGCTTGAAGTTGTAGCACTTGTATGGATGGCTGACGCAATGGATACACATATGTGCCAGGCATTAAATCAAGAGCCAATTTCAGTTAAACCAGTTCGGATAGTTTTTATTGGCTTGATTAACTTTTTACAGGTTGAAAGGTGGACATTAACATACAAATTAAAGTCTTAACTAATAGTTTTGAGATTTTGTTCACATTTCTGGTTCGAATCCCGGTGGAGGCAAGCAAATTTTTCTCTCTTCATTTATTCAAAATATATATCAGGACATAATAAAGGCACCCAGTCTCCAAACAACAGGATATAAATATTAATTTGATTATTTGCTGGACAGATTTCTCCTGCTTGGTTACATTTTCTTCTTATGTGAAATAAGCATTAATGCTTAAATGTCTCCAAGATTGTAAAAAAAAATGTCAAATCTTACAAGTAAGCAAATTATTTTGAAAATACATGTATACGTACATGCAAGTCACCCTCAACACGTTTATTAATATTTTATTTCTGAAATAGTTTTTAACATGACACCAGAATCTTAATTTTCATTAAAGTGTTTCAGTATAGTGAATATAGAAGCCAAATTTAGGTAATCAATACTACTAAATAATAACAATTGCTAAAGACTATTTTGAGGTATATTTTTATTCAGAATAAAGAAAGTAGGAGTGA
>JAQQZZ010031365.1:0-10733 GCA_030265115.1 Mopalia vespertina | reverse complement strand
CCCGGCCCTCTCCCATTCTTTGTGTTTGCTCGTCAATGCCATGTTTGTTCATCAATCATGCTATCACGCCAATTACAAAAGTAATATTAACGGGCCTGACTAATAGCTACTGCTAATATTATTTCTAAAATTTTTGAATCTGTTATTTTACACCAATGTAAACTTCAACGTTACATTCTACAGATCAGTGTATCTACATATTAAAAGAAATTGTCCGTTTTTATTGAAATAACGGCAACCCTGTTTTTGTGTGTTTTAGGGACGCTAGTTAAGCGTTTGACAGGGTTTACTCATGGAGATTGTTAAAGAAACGAATTGATCGTGATGTACTGGTGTATCTTATTGATCTGCACTGTATTTTGTTTGAAAGCCAACTATTTGCCGCTTAAAGGGACTCAACGTTATGTGGGATTTTTAATGCCCAATGATGTTCGCCAGGGAAGCCCACTGTCTCCGGTGTTGTGTTCTATTTAGTTGCATGATTTAGATGATGCTCTCAGTAACGTTGGGCCCTCTGGCTAAGGGCAGTTTGTTTGAAGAGTAGCAATCGTTCCAATGTTTGGGACAGTTTTTTTATAAGGGGCAAACATTAGTGAGATAGACTGTTATTGTGAAATGGAGTCGATCTCGGTTTTACTAGAAAATACTTTTAAATGCCTGGTTCGGCGCCTACTTTACCAGCTTTCATGGAAATGAAGATGCCATGACTTATCTTTTTAGCTGACTTTATATGGATAATTATTTTGTTAGAATAAAGTATGACCTTAGATCAACTTAAAGTAAAATAAAATAAATAGAACTCCGAATATTGAAGTCATTTTTGGTATTCTATATTCTATAATTGCTTTGCTCAACTGTTTGACATATTCCTGACGATGGCTACATAGAGAAGCCGAAATATAGAATACCAAAAATGACTTAAATATTCGGAGTTATTCGGATTTATTTTATTTTGTTAGAGTCATATAAGGAATACCAATAACTTAAATTTCTTTGCCATAGCGATTGTATTCATTTGAAATGACAAATGCTTTCCAATCTCTTTAAAATTAAACATACGCTCAAACTACTGATGAAAAAGCAACACTTGTTTGACGAAATATTTATTCAATCTACCAAATGTAATAAGCAGTCACTTATCAAATGTCATAAAAAAATTGGAACTCTTTCAAATGCCTGGATCGGAGCCCGCTTCATCGGCTTTCATTCGAACGTTATTTTGATAACTATCTTGTGAGCGGCATGTTAGGAAAACCATCAGCTTTCTTTGACATATAGATTTTATTCATTTGAAATGACAAGGGCTTTACAATCGTTACAAAACTAAACGTACAGCCAAACGACTGATGAAACGACAGCAGTGGTTGTTTGAGGAAATGTTAATTTAATCTCCCATAATAACAAGGAGTCATTAATCACGTGTCAAGAAAATTCCCCCAGACATGCAGTTTGTAAAAAAAAGTATATGTAAACTCAGCTCGAACCAGAAAATGAACAGTTTCAGCGCCTTAAACCTTTCACTTTTGGAAAAATGCTATAGTTACAGATTACTGCTGGGTAGTTTGTAATTTCTGTTCTTTAAGATAGTATTTGCATACTTGTTTCTTTGGCTAAATCAACTATCTGTTTTGTTTAGAGAAATGACTATGTATGGGTGTCCAGTGTAGTCACCCTTTGTTGGCTTTGAACTCATTTGTTGCAATTATACCATTGATTATTCTAAATTCACAAATTTCTTTCCTTGTGACTTATTGCTAGTACAGCAGATATATGTCAGGTTTGGCATTGCAATAAATACAATTCTCGATTCAGTTAGCAATGCGCATTGTTCCATGCTTCCTTTGTAAGTGATATTTTAAAGTATCCACTATGTATATTAGCGATCGTGCTTCACATTTGAAGGTAGCACCTGGTTTAGTTTTCTTGGCACAGATCATATAACAATTCAAACAGCAGTTCACGATTCAGTTAACAATTCGCCGTTTTCCACCGAAAGCGGATACCTTTTTTATTTTAAAACAGTCCAGGATGTCCTATAGTGATCTTAATATGGAGGTTGCATGTGGTGTATTTTTCTTTGTATATGCCAGTTCACAATTCAAACAGCAGTTCACAATTCAGTTAACAGTTTGTCGTTTTCCATCAGAAGTGGAAAGTCTTTATTTTAAAGTGACCATGGCGTCCTGTAGTGAAGGTGTATAAAATCTGGGGGTTGCATCTGGTGTAGTTGTCTTTGAAGATGCCCGTTAACAATTCAAACAGCATTCCACGATTCAGTTAACAATTCAAACAGCAGTTCACGATTCAGTTACCAATTCGCGGTTCGGTCAACAATTTGTCATTTCCGACCCTTTTAACACCGGAAGTACGCTCTTTTTAAGCAGGATTGTTCAGATATGGCCGTTGTATCTGTGTTTTAAATGTTAGCCTTGTGAACTGCATATCTATTACGATAAACGGCTTCTTTTTTTTTTTACACAACACAAAAGTTGACTGGTTCTTTCGAATTGTGAACTGCGAACTTGATTCAAACTTATGAATTTTTAGGCAGATTTTACAACAACATGAGAAAAAAAGGTACTAATTTTTTTTAAAACTACTTTATTGTGGGTTTCAGAAATTAATTACAAAGCTTGTCACATGCTAAATTGCTAATAAATATAATTTTTAGGTTGAAAACTACAATGAACAATTTCAAAGCAAAAAGATCAACTTTAGATTGTTCGCCTTGTTTAATCGGAGGATATCACATATGCTCATACACTCAATAATATGGATATTGAAGCATTTTTTTTCAAGCTTGACAAAAAATTCAAATTTATGCGAGTGCAACCCTTTCTCTGTCGACTGCCAGTTATGAAACTTTTACTGTATATCTGTATATCGATCCAAATGAATTTGGATCACCTCTGAGTCAGAAGACCTAACAAAACTGTCACGGTCCTGGCAATAACGTTAACCCTTTGTGTCTTGCACACAGGATTAACGTACTAAAAACAATGTCCGACTCCCCAGCGTTTTGTTTTTGCTCAACTGTACTGATTATATAGTATGACGTTCTCGTCCTAAGATTGAACACAGATAAAAAAAATATATATATTACAAATATGTAGCCCAAATTATGTCCAAAGACAATCACATATTTCCACAAATTAATCACAGGGATGTCTCAATGTATAATTAAATACACGTTGTTGGAGTTCTGTGACTTCTTTAATTAGTTGACGACCTGTAGATTGGCTCTTGCCGTTGGTAAAAATGTCATTTCACAGGAATATGCCACTCCACAAGAGAATAATTTCCTTTCCAAACACAACGTTGTTGTTATCGCTTATTTGTAAGATATGTATGTATAGACATACAACATGACGAAGGGATAAAGTGTAGCGGTAACGGGTTGGTAAGTAATTCTAAGTTGGTAAAAAAAAACAACTACGCAAAAACTGACTGGTGCATCAGTTCTGTGTGTCTTTTAAGTAAGTTGCACCCATAACTGGATGCCTCTTCACAGCATTGTTGATAAGATAAAAGTCAGTATAGTGGATCGACATTCCGCCCCAGCAAGGATGGCGACCCTTTCTTCCAATCTTATGAAAAGCTGATCAAAATAGGTCCCCGTCTTATGTATGTCGCTTATATTATGATCTAACGCAAACGCATACCGAATGGTGTCGATTGGTTTGCAAAATTAACCAATCACAATGACGCTTCCAAAAACACGTTCGTAAATGCCGAAGATTTCTGCAGACGAGTCGGAGTTTACAGGTAACTTGTTCTGACTATTTTCAACATGGCTTGTCTTAGATGCCGGTATCTAGCATTTTCTATTTTAACGATACATCACAGCGTGCAACAAAATGCATTACTTATGCAGGTCTAGTTTGTTTCCGGTTGATTCGGTGTTTACAATAGCCTCATGTAAGCTGGGTTTTTACTGGTCAGCTGGGACGGTGACCTTTCATGAACCCCAGTAATATTGACCTAATTGAACACCAGTTGGCCAGTGCTTGCGTTTGATTAAATATTAGCGACAAACAATAGACGGGGAGCTATTTTATCTGATTTCAATTAGATTGGCTGGGTTATTTGAGTAAGCCTTCAATGTGATTTACTTAGTAAGCTATTCTCTTCACCTCAGTGACGGGAAAATCCAGCAGTTTTTAAAAGCTTTTTCAAAAGCCTAAATTTGGTGTAAACAAAATGGAACAAATTTTTTAACATGTACTACAGAACATGCATGGTCGTTGTTAATGACCGAGCGGTTTTTAACTAATATCATTGTCAAGACGGCGATAGTTTTAATAAAATGTAACGAGACATTTATATTGTTGTTGTTGTTGTTGTGAAACTGTTTACTTCAACAAGTTGTCTGGCTTGCAAATCGTCCTAAAAGTTTTCTCAACTTAACAAATTATCGATTCAAAGTTTATATTCCTCTCAGAAGTTTCTCTCGGTTGTCCCTTAGGGATCGTTCCCTTAATTCCCAGGCAGTTAAATCGCAATTTCAAGTCGTGCGACATTGGCTTAATTATTCTACAGCTGAAGCCCTGAGACATTTTCTTATAGACTTAAAACAATCTATATTTAAAACATTGGTATTTTTAGCAATGACGCAATAGGTATTACTTCTCTCCATTTAGTCATTATTAATCATTATAAGCTCTAGCCATGATTTATTCTACAGCCCTTACTCCAATTCAAAACTAGGTACGATTATTCCACTTAGTGATATTCTTTTTACTGGACGGTATGAATTGTTCAATGGCGTAATCAGTATTGTCAATAAAAATGTCCAACTTCAAAAAATATGTTTTAAATGGAATCCATAAAACTTGCACTTCAGTGCCATATTTTAAGCACAGCTATAAGGGATGTTTGTTTGCTATAACTTAAGGCAGGTTCTCCACGCCATCTTGAATTCTTAGAGAGAAACAAAGATACCGTGGTGCTTTCCCTGTGACCTGTTATCAGACTACAAATGCTTATGCTATTGAGTCAGTTCCTGTTACATACGTATTCGCTTTGCTCATACGTTTCGGCGATCATACTGAACATCGTATGGAATATCAGCAAACCCTAACATGCCTTTATGGAATCATCTACACCACCATAGAAAATAGTAGCTCTAGGAAGAGGAAGCATTTTCAAATTACCCAGACCAGTAATCAAAGTACAATAAGGTGAGACCCAGTGTTAAATCCATCTGAATTAATGAAAGCGATAACAACTAGCTATTTATAAAACAAAACAACCCAAAAACACTTCTAGGCCTAAGCTTATTAATTCTGAAAACGATATTTTAAAAATAAATACACAAGAGTGTGCATGGTGCTTTGAAAGATTATTTAACAACAAATAAATAGGACATGCTATTTTACTCGTTTCCTGGTCTGAATCTTAATTTATTTCTACTAGTACGGCATTTCTATGTGTCATTTATCGGTTTAGACTACCCCCACATCCCTTTTACCTTAATCAGCAATTGTACAGATGAATTCTGATAAGAACAAAATACTCTGTAAAAAGAAAGACTATATTTGACAGGGCGAGATTGCGATATAACCTCTATCTATCATACGTGCTAAATATAACGACCCTCTCAAAACAAGCTGTCCAGCATGACTACAAACTTAAATACTATAGGCCTAATACAAAAAAGTTGAATTATTTCTCCTGCCATCGTTTGGACCATTAAAGCGAAAGCGACGAATGGCATCATCTCGATCGCCTTTTGATTTGTAAGGTTTATATACCCTTCACATGAAAAAGTAAGTTTGCACTTTCACAGACTGGTGGCATATTTTTTTTCGATAAGCCATTTCTTGCATTCCTACCTTGGACATTGCATTAGTTTCACCATATTACCACGACAGATGGAACATGGTACGAAAAACACAATAAAATAGAACATTCTCCAACCTCCGTAGTACAAGTTCCCCCCCCCCCCCCACACACACACATACCTTAATTTCCCTTCTACTATTTTTCGGAAACTAAGATGTTTTCTCCAATATAAAATAAATATTTACGTGGTATTTATATATCCCAAGTGGGAGAAGAAGGGGGTCATATATCATCCCGTCCAATACAGTATTTTATAAGGTGTGGAAGGGGAGGGGGTGTTAAGGATTCTTCTTCCTTTTCTTGTATGTGTTTTGTTTCTTTGAATTTTTTGTTTTTCCAGACGCGCATCTTGGTCACTCCTAAGATCCCAAACATTAACCCCAAAGCTAGGACTCCGTGGCTCATGTAGGTTACCATAGAGCTTTGACGTGTGTCTCATACTGGGATTGTTAGACCTCTACATATTCAGCACTTAGTAAGGACCTTTGCTAAACCGGAATTAGACAAACCAGCGTGACACTGCTGGTCATTTCCTAATCCGTCTTCCCCTAATGGTTTTTAACAATTTGGTTACTTCCTGTCAGTCTGATCCTCATGGCGCTCGTACAAAACACACCGACACTGTGGACTTTGTATAGCGGTCAGCACATCAGATTCTTACAGACAAACTGATGGACCGATGTCCTTGAGAGAAACTATATAGTCAACTAAACTAGACTTGACTACCTATTCTACAATTGACGGAAAGTTAGAGCTGTAAATATTTCAAGTTCTTGATTTCACTGACACAAAATATAATAAAATACAGATTTTTTAACAACTGTTGGTCAGCGGAATTAGTGAGATAAAAAAAACTATACAATAGTAGATTTAAAAAAATGACAATTATATTGAATGAAGAGACGATGTACAGTAGGTAAATATATGAATCGGTAAGGAGAGTCTAGAAAACACATACCAAGAAACCATAATCCTATAGAAAACACAGACCCTCAGTTTTAACGAAATTTTAAGCTATTATATAACAATGGTGCAACAAGACATTGTTTTCTTAAAGTTTAAAAGTCCACGCTGTTTTAATAGAAGCGTGTTGGGCCGTTTAGTGTGAAGAATCGGTCAGTGATCGGTTTGTTAGCTCCGATAAACTAGATCGAAAGATGGACAATGTTACCTACAACTATTTTCGTTAAGCTAAGGCAAAGGGTTTGGCCCGCGGCCGTGGCTTAGTGGTAGCGTGTGCGCTTCCTAATTCTAGTCCAATTTACCCTTCACGGGATCGAGTCCGTCTGTCGACCATCAGGTATATGAGTGAGTGACACGATGTGGTTCCGGCAATCGCGGGGGTGGTTTTTCAGAGTTTTCCTCCCGGTTTTCCATCGTAATAAGGCAAGGAACAGTGTGAAGTGGACAAGCCGTCGTCACATAAGTGAAATACCCTTGAGTACGACGTTAAACCCCTATCAAACAAACAAGCTAAGGGTTTGGAGACAATACAATCCTTATGATGACTGTGATAACCGGTATTTATCCCAAAGTTGTGCTGCTGTGTGCTTACTAAAAGCCATATGTATAGATGGGTGGTTAGTATTCGGCTACACTTGTTAAGATATTTGTACATGTAAATATTGTACGTCTCTTCATAAATCTAATAATGATCAATCCGTCCAATGTACATATAAGTTTTTATTTATTTATTTCTTGTTTGAATGATTTTTTTTTTATTGTATTACGTTATTAATTAATTTATTAATTTCTTTATGTTTTTATTAATTTAATTGTTTTCTTGTCGTAGATTGATTCAGGACTTTGATGTATTGCTTCTTTAAATGGCTTAAAAGCATCCAGAGCCAAGGTTATGGGAGAAAATCAACTATGTCTACTTTGGTATATATATGCATATTTTAAATAAATAAAAAGAGAAAAAAATTTGCTTGCTTCCACCTGGATTCGAACCTGGAACATTTGGGTTACAAGTCCAACACTGCCGACTGAGCTACAGAGGCTCACGGCAGAATGAGTTTCGTATATATATATATTTCTAAAAAAGCAATGACACTACATATATATAGATATTATGTCTATGTTTTCCCACGGTACTTAGAGATTAAGATCTATTCAGAAACTTGTCTGTGATAGTTAATCAAGAACATGAGACGATTCATCAGTTATGATGAATCGGCATCCATGTGCCAATGTGAATTCTTTTTAAAAAATATATACACTGGTACAATCGAATATATTTAACAAATACCCGATAATGCGAACGTATCGTTGTTTTCACATGTATAATCCGTCATCCGAACAAAATAATAGATCAAAATATTAATATCTTGAGTTAAATCTGTAAAAAATCCCTCGTTTGACATCTATAACTGACTGAACGTCATTTGTCGACTTAATATAATGTGTGTAATCAATCAGATCTTGGTACTGGGTGTTGGCATAAGATCTTGGTGCTGAAATTAACCATTATATCTTGGTGCTGCTTTTAACCATCAGATCTTGGTGCTGCTTTTTACCATCAGATCTTGGTGCTGAAATTTACCATCAGATCTTGGTGCTGAAATTTACCATCAGTGCTTGGTGCTGAATGTTACCATCACATCTTGGCGTTGAATTTAAGCAACATAACTTGGTGCAGGATTTTGGCATCAAGTCTGGAAATCATAGATATTCACCGGACATTCTCGTGGGATTTTAAAGTCAAGCTTGGTCGAAAAGGTCCGATATTAAGTTGATCATGTATTACCATGTTTCGTGCTATCCGAGCAAGCATTCGTGAGAATTCGCCCACATATAGGGTTAAAAGACTAGACAACCTTTGTTAAAGTGAGTATTGATAACATGCTGGTTATCGTCAGATTAGGAAATTCTTTACTTTAGCTTTGAAAAGTTTCATTATGCTAAGAAATCGACATTCACAGTTTCACTACTCTGTGACACTCGCCATAGCTGTATCATCTGTACCTTCCCATCAAGTAACCCCAATCCAGTACGAACACCTACGTAATTTACCGGATGTACTATGATGGACTACTATTTATATATTTATTTGCACCTCATCGTGTTAGAGAAGTCGCGACCTGTTGTAGTTTCATCTCCTTGAAAATGTCTATTTGTTTATTGTAAACCTCCGACTCATTAATGAAAGAGAAGTATGCTGCTGCTTGTATTTGTTGAGCACACTGTGTCCATACTGGTATGGGTTAATCTAAAGCTTTCTCTTCCTTTAAATAGTGTCCATGTTTTGATATTTCCGTCACAGATATATAAATAACAATAACGCAGACACGCATTGCGCATGCTCTAGTTTCGTAATATATCAGCCTGGGGCCAGATATGCGTCAGATTGACATATTGTTTATAACTTATCTTGCTGCCTATATCGACGAATCATCTTCATTACACGGACGAACGTGGGGAAGTTTTTTTAATCCTTTGTGAATCTAATATACGTGGAAAATCTAACTTGCGAAAGTAAATGCGTTTGTATGATTGGTTTTAACGCCATGCTTTATGCTATTTCACCTGGGATATATAGTATCTATTTCACCTGGGATATATAGTATCTACAAACTATCTGCCAGTTTTCACTTACATCAACGATAACTTAAAAAACACTACCCTAACCTGTTCAGTGTTTAGTGTTGTTGGAAAATTAATCTTCCTTCTCTGCCAAGTGAAACCGGTATGAATATACTTTGACATGACTGATATCAAAATAACAGGAATCGAGTGATAACAATTATAACTCACGGGCTCTGGTTGGTTAACTTCTGTCTACATATATCCAGAGTTTGTTAACTTCTCTCTACATATATCCCGAATTGTGAAATATTTTATGTTAATACAATATAAAATTCTACAACATGCACAACCTTAATTTAATATGCCTCAATTCATACATATTTTAGGCGTAATTATATGACATTAATGTGCTTGTAACGGACCTCTCTCACAGGAATTCCTCATTTTTGCTTTGGTCTTATTGTCCATTTTAAAACACTTTTCCCGACCATTCAAAACGCAACAAATCCAAGGCATTCCTCATGTTGCAAGTAAAAGCATTTTTATAACGATGTTCTGCGCACATCAGCTCGGACGTCAAACGCTCGTCGCCATTAAAACATGCATTTTGTCAAAGCAACTGATAAACATAGTACACGTTGTATACATATTTAACAGTGTTCATCAATCGTATTCTTGTGAGAGTTTCTATAGCGGACGGGACTGAGACAACTCTCGTACGCCATGCCAGGACATCCCGAATTAATTTCCGCCAATATTTAGGGCGACGCTTGCCGCAAATCAGCAAACAAAAAAAGGGGCAAAACAAGATGACCCGGGTGTATCCTAAAGTCAATGTTTCGACGTATAGGAAGTTGAATCGATTATATTTTAGAATGAATGTTCATCTTTTTTGGCTTCAAAATGTAATGTAGCCCTAAACTAAATTTGCATATTTTATAGCTATATGGAATTTGCTAGTTTCCTTTCAGTGAGAAGAATCGTGCGCATGCGCTGGTTAATAGGCTTCCGACGAACAGAATATAAGACTTTGATGAATGTCCATACATCTATCACGGTCGAACGTAGTGATGATATCACAGTAACCGGAATATCGCCAGGCTGATTGCTTTGTTTTGTTTGTTTTAGTGGGGTTTGACGTGGTACTCAAGGGTATTTCACTTATACGCCGACGGATTTCCATTTCACACTGCTCCTTGCTTCATTACGGTGGAAAACCGGAAGAAAACCTCGTAAAAACCACCCCCTCGATTGCTGGAGCCACATTATGTGTCTCACTTAAATACCTGACGGTCGACAGACGGACTTGATCCTGTGAACGGTAAATCGAAGTAGAATTAGTAAGCGCACACGCTGCCACT
>JAQQZZ010031354.1:0-10733 GCA_030265115.1 Mopalia vespertina | reverse complement strand
AATAACTTATAGTTTTACGTAATTCAAAAGCATCGTGGATAAAATTAGTAGCTTTACATAACTGTCTATGTGCATTTAAGTTAAGCAATTTAACTTCTTTAAACATATTAGGCTTACGCCAATAATACGGCTTAATAATAATATGCCATTCAATACACTGACATTTAGTGAAAAGATTAAATAAAGATTTTGGTTAGAAGTTATTTAATTTTAAGTTTAAAATTTGTGATTCAGTTCTTTGCAAGTGTATATTATATTATATTATGCCGTAGGGATAATGTCGTCACGACGTCCGTCCGTCCTTATAGAGGGCGTGAACAAGATATAAACAATACCACTTTACACATGTTTTTCAAATTTTAGAAACACATTGGTCTTTCACTAAACCAGATTCCTATTTATAATGGGGTCATTCCAATTAAATTTCTGGTTTCTATGGCAACATAATGATATATAATAATGATAATAGTATACCCGACGACGTGAACACGTTTAAAACCATACCGCTTAACGCCGGGTTTTCAAATTTTGGAAACACATTGGTCTTGCCCTAAACTACATCGCTATTTAAAATGAGACCATTCCAATGAAATTTCTGGTTTCCATGGCAACATAATGCTACATAATAATAATAGTATACCAGACGACGTGAACAAGTTTAAAACCATACCGCTTAACGCAAGTTTTTAAAATTTTGGAAACACATTGGTCTTGCACTAAACTACATTCCTATTTAAAATGGAGTCATTTCTGGTTTCCACGGCAACATGATAATACATAATAATAATAATAGTAGTATACCAGACGACGTGGGCATGTTTAAAACCATACCGCTTAACGCAGGGTTTTCAAATTTTTAAAACACATTTGTGTGACACTAAATAACATTCCTATTTAAAATAGGGTCGTTCCAATAAAATTGTCCAGCTGTCTGTCCGTCTGTATAGAGGGCGGTATCAAGATAAAAACATGTTAACTTGAAAACTTCTTGTGGAATTCAAATCGAACTAAGTGTGATTGTTCCATGTGACAAAGCTTCGCTTAGTATTAGTTTTGGCGTATGTCGGCCTACAGGTGGCGGCACCTGGTGGCAAAGTCTAAATTTCGGTTCTGTATGTTAATTTGAAAACTTCTTGTGGAATTCGAATCAAACTTAGGATGAGTGTTCCATGTGACAAGGCGTCACTAGGGATAGATTTTGTGTGTTGACCTACAGGTGGCACCATGCACCTGGTGGTGAAGTCTAAATTTGGCTTCTGTATGTTTACTTAAACACTTCTGGTGTAATTCGAATCAAACTTTATATGATTGTTCCATATGACAAGACAGGGTTGAGATATTCCACATGTCAATATACCATGTAGGATTTTGTTTGGAGTAACTTGTTAACTTGAAATATCTTGTCAACTTTTTGATTCCGAACATTAACTTGAAACCTGCTTATGGAATTCAAATCAAACTAAGTTAGTATGAGTGTTCCATTTAACAAGACAGAGTGAAGATATTCACAGTGTCAAGATGTAGTGTAGGATTTTTTTGGTGTATTCTTGCCTAGACACGTGTCACCTGGTGGATTCTATTCAAACTCGATTTTAATAATCCATGTGGCAAGATTTCTTCGGGCGTATATTGCGACTCACTTGAGCTATTGTTTTTGTTTATTGCCTAGTTATCTCTTAATTGCAATTTTCTTAAAATTTATAATGAAAATTGGACTTTCTATATTAAAAGATGAATAATTAAAAAAGTAAGCCGAATTAAAAATAACTCACAAGTAGTGTAATTCCGAAACAGAGAACTTCATGTTTGCTCGACGTTTCGAGACTTTATTTTGTCATCATTTTGTTCAGATTTACACTACTTGTGTATTATACTAGACTTATCAGTGAAACAACAGGTTTTTAAAAATAACTTCTAACTGGAATTTTTAAGGACAAAAAACAGAATGTTTTAATATAGAAATAATTTTTAAAAAATTGACAATTTCGACCTTCCACAGGGTTGTCCATCCTTAACGCCGTATTGAAGATTAACCTTTTCATATGCATGACGGCGTGGCAGCCGAAATACTGAAGGACACCACCGTGACGTCACTGGAAACAATCCAGGACAATCACAAGACAAAAACATCGCAAAACTAACCCGCTTTGGGTTGACTCTTAGCTCTAAGGGCACTAGGGCAACAGAGAGCGCCCTATATTTCACCGTCCGCCGGAAGATTATAGAGTAATTAGAAAACTGAATATGTATTGTACGCGGAGTGTATTTCTGTGAACTTACGTGTACACCATATTGTTTTCGGACAATTTAAATTGACACATGATAAACTCAACCTAACGTTAACTTAAACCTAACATGAACCTTACACAAACCCTGAACTATAGAACTGACGGCTTTACCTTCCAAACAGTGGCGACGCCCTCCGGTTACTTTTCTTGCCACGTCAGTTCGCCCCCTCCCCCCACCATCTCGTGAAAACATGCGTACATCTATATTAATTATTTAAATAATGCTCAAATTACAGAACTGTTGTTCAAAATTGATTACAATCTGTCGAAATTTAATACACATGCAAAAGGCATCTCCTGTTTTCCATTTAAATAAGTCCCCCATGCACCCCACAGGTTTCTGTTCAAGGCGGCGCCACTGCACCCGGTCCCCAGCTCTCTCAAACTGACATGGGTTTCGTATATGCGCCTACAGATGCACTCCCTTCTCGCCGAAACAACAACACTTCCGTTTTTCTGGTGAGATAACTTTATACATCAATAAAACAAGCTAGGGAAATCCTTGGTTTAAATATCGTGTCTTCAGCAATTATACAGTTAAAAACCTCAAATATTTGAGCCTAAAATAAATGCAAATGTATGACGCAAAAGCACAAGACGCGTAAACAAACCTCTTTATGATTCAAAAACTCGTCACATTACTTTGTTGCTAAATTCTATTTTTAATTCGTACAGTTTATTTTTACAACAGATTTTGAAGGAAAACCTGTTCTGATTGCATTATTTCTTTTGATACTTTTGGGAATATGAAAAATGAGGTAAACATTTTTGGAATATTCATTTTAACTGGAAGTAAACATTTCGTTTACGGCCGTTTTGTATTGCCCTACTTTTGGCATTTACACATGAATACATTAGTATAATTGTTTGGGTGAAAAATTACGTTCTTATTTAGGTCTGCATGAGTAGCTATTCCCTTTGTAGGCTGCCTTGTATTTACATTTCCCAGTTTAAACGAGATCACGTGGCGGCATCTTGTTTAAATTCCCAGGCCAAAACGGAAAGAAAGTTTAGATCACTGAGGCGGTATAGGCGATGGATGAAGCTAAAGCGCTCCGAATCGACTAAGCAAGCCCAGCCTCGAGCGAAAAATAGGACATAGCTGTACCGTAAAGGCTGGATGTAGCGCCAACCTTTAGGTCCATAACGAATCCCGTTTCTAAGCGTTATTTCTACTCAAAAAGGCCTAAACTGGCTAAGCAAGTCACAGCCTCGAACGAAAAATAGGACATAACTGTATCGTTAATGCTGGATGTAACGCATACTTTTAGGCCCATAACGAATCCCGTTTCTAAGCGTTATTTCTACTCAAAAAGGCCTAAACTGGCTAAGCAAGTCACAGCTTCAAACGGAAAATAGGACATAGCTGTACCGTAAAGGCTGGAGGTAACGCCAACCTTTAGGTCCGTAATGAATCATGTTTCTAAGCGTTATTTCTGCTCAAAAAGGCCTAAACTAGCTAAGCAAGTCACAGCCTCGAACGAAAAATAGGACATCAATGCAGTAGGCTGAATGTAACAGATACCGGGATCTAGTCCTTTTTGACACAAATAATCTATTTACCTTTTTACTGGGTGGGCTAAGGTGTATTCATTGAAAGGAACTATAAGTACACAATACGTATATGTTTGTTCTAGAACAAAAAATCACGTGTAACTTTGAACTGTGCTATGTTAAATGCTGCCCCAAGGTCATAGAAATCATGACTACTGTATGGAGAACAAACATCTACCAAATGAAACAGACAAAATTATCTGTGTTTGTAGGCCCTATTCGAGCTTTTGTTACTTTTATAGTATGTTATCCAAATGAAAATAGAAAGTACTACCATCTATGTACTCTCGTTTATAATTCCTGTGTTAATTTTTGAGTGAGTGTTTTGCCCATACATATAATTTATGTACGCCGTATTATAATAATGATTATATAGAAAAATATATAACTGTTAGTTTCACCGCATGTGTTCTGTTAGGGTCCATGTACATTTCAGTAATCCGTTTCTTGTAACTTGTCAAACCACAGGCTGTTGAGGACGGGATGTTAATTTCTGTCACGACACAGTAACATGTGCGCGATACATATGTCACGACCGCATATTCTCAGTTATATGTATTCTTCCTTTGCTTGGTGCTTATTTTTTTTTTTACTAAATTGTTTGTTTGTTTGCTCGTTTGTTCATTTTTTTTTTTTTTTTTTTCATTTTTTGTATGCTTTTGAATTATTTGTTCGTATATACTTATTTATTTATTTATTTGAATGCTTGTTTGTTTGTTGATTTTATTTATTTATTTATTTATTTATTTATTTATTTATTTATTTATTTATTTATTTATTTATTTTTTATTATTATTATTATTTTTTTTTAAATTTATTTATTTGTATGTATGTGCTTTGTGTTTTAAGAACTCTAAATTCTTTAACTTCTTAAATTGGGTTTTCTTTTAGTTTGCTTATTTTTGTGCTTGGTCTTTTGCGCGGTATGGATGGAATGGACACCGTCCCGACTGTCATATACCTGCCTGACTACATGTAGCTACTACCTTCAAAGGGTGACTAGGACGTTTCCCAATATAAAAAGATATTAGAAGACGCTATCGTTATTAAATTTCGATACCAAAACAGAAAGAAAGTTTGGATAAAATGTGCGAAATCCACTGATGGATGAAGGTAAGCTAGGAACTCTAAATCGAACCTTTAGGTCCACGTAGGATTAGATTTCTATGTTTTATTTCTGTTCACAAAGGCCTTAACTGCTAAATAATGCGACAGCCTGGTATCGAAAATGGAATCAGCTGTATTGTCATAGAAGTATAGATATCATTGACAGATACCTGAATCTTCACGTTTGTTTGTAGAATTCAACCCTGTTCTGTGTAAACCTAGTAACTTATTCGGCTGCATTTTATTGACTTAGACTACAAAAAACAACAACTCGGCCGTTCCAAACCAATAGTCTGGAACCTTGATGGGTTTTGTAATAATGGTGTGGATAAGGAACTATATGAGTCTAGCAGAATGTTGACCCACTAGGCTATACAAGACCAAGGCAGAAATACTTTCGAGGGTATAGTCACGGACATCCCATTATAAAGCACTATAGAGATAAGCACCTGTCTAAAAGCTATTTTCTTACTCTCAAATCCCAATCGATGTCCACACTTGCAGCTCAGTACCTGTTATGACTTTACTGTACAAGGTGCAGTATATATTATGGTACGCTCTTAGAAAAATATGTCTCTAATGAAACCCTTCAAGGTTCTTTAGTCATGCCTCTGGCGGAACCCTTTTTGGTTCTGTATGGAACCCTCACAGCAACTGTTCCAAGCATTTACCCTTTTTTTTCACATCAAAGAACCGTTATTTTTGTAATGGTTCCATATAGAACCATCCTGGTTCCATATATAACCGTCCTCTTTTCTAAAGAACCCTCAAAGAACCATTATTTTTAAGAGTGTAGTGAAATATGCGAAACTCCTTGTTATGTGGCTATAGATAGAGATGGTATTTGTGTTAACCTCGCGAGATTCTCGTTGCTGTGAGATCACTAATACGCTCGGACCTTATAGATGTATGAATATGCATGACAATTGACATTTTGTTCGCCGGAAGCCTATTTACCAACATATCCTTCCGAGGCCCAGTGTGATGTTCTGAGTTAGATTTTAAGGCCTTTGATATGGTAGCTTCATTTAGGCTTCTGAATTCGGGTGGTTGTCCACAGAGATGGACATTGGGTTGGAACTTCAATTTGCAACTATATAATGAATAGCTGGGCAATTGTATTACAATTGTTTAAAACGCTAAAGTGCTTGTCCCTTGGTGCGGACGAGTGGTCTTAAGAGGTTATGGGCACTATTTCCCACACTTAAATAAACCTGGCGAATTTATATGGCTTTTGAAATTAAGTTTACGAGTACATTTTGCTCTAAACCCAAACAAATATGAAAAGTATGAAATATCTCTGCACAATGCTTATTATAAGTTGATCTGAAGAAATGCATGCCATAATCACGACGATTGTTTGACGGTCAAAATGCGGTACGCATGATATATTCGAGGACATCCTGGTGTGTAAATGTACAAAAGAAACTGTATAAATGGGTGTTGTAGGTAACTGTTCGCTCAAGGGTATTTCGTGTATATTACGGTAGTGTACTCTAATGTAAATAGACACTAAGCATGTATACACAACAATAAATAACCATCAAGAACAGTAAATATTTCATGGTGAGGTTTTGTTTGTTGTTTTTCGTATGTACTTATCAAAAGTGCCGCGACCGTTTAACAGTTGCTATAGTGCTTTGTTCAGTTCCCTCCACTATCAACAACTTCTCACGGCACTTGCGTCATGCAAATTGAATAATCATGATTTCAGCTGAACGAATAAACAAAGTAATAAAACAACGTACAGCGCATGCGTGTTGACTGATCAAAAATAAGATCTTGAGTTCTCAAAACTATCAAAGAGACCATAGGCCTGCTGACAGTTCAAGGATTGCACATGTAAAAGGTCGCTGGAACAAAAAAATACATTTGTCACGCTTCACAATAAATTCCAGTGTGACAATATTGCCTTCAGGACATTGACTTGATCTGTTCGTTCTTAAGTGTTTATTCGACCTAAATTCACGTGTACTGAGTCTTCTGATGGATTGGGTTCTCTGGCCTCTGTCAGTGTGTTGAAGTTTCCGAATTGGTTTGTCTTACTTTATGCTTGTGTGGTTGTGTTTGTTTTTTTCGTGTATAGACCATTAACGAGTAGCTGCATGATGTAGACCACTAGAACAGAGCTGGAGGGTAACCTAGGAATTTATGAATTATATATAAGAGGAACTTAAAATAAATGAGCCTTCGGATAAAGATAAGTGAGGAAGATGATGGACAATGTCATTCTACAAAGTTCCTTACTTTTACAAAGGTCCCCAATAACATTCTTGTTTATCTATACCCGAAGACTCGCATAAACCAGTTGTTAGATATTGACAGATTCCCTTTAACGGTCAACGTTTAGTCGCAAACATGTCTTTTAAAAAGACGGTACTGTCAGGATCTTTCTTATTATTAAGACGACTTTGCGTCTAAGTTCTTTCATTATAAGGCTAAGTCGCTATTTTTTCTATAGAGGGCTTATAGCCGTCATACTTCTTTCTTTAGAAGGCTAAGCCGTCATAGTTAATTATTTTGAAGGCTAAGTAGTCAACGAATCTGTCAGTGTATTTCTTTTTATTCAGAAGACTATATAGGCATAAGTATAGGCTTTCTTTATAAGGCTAAGACGTTATTCTTTCTATGGAATACTAGTACTTAGCAGTCAGAGATCATTCTTTGGAAGGCTTAGTCGGTATAGTTCTTTCTTAAGAAGGCTAACCCGGCATAAATATTTATTTAGAATGCTCAGCCGCATATAGGCATTTCTAAAGATTTTGTGCTTACGTTTTACAAACGTCCTCGTCCGGTAACTTTTCATCTTAACTTTATCGAAGATTCATTTATCCTTAGTTCCTTCAAACGAGTCTTTGATTTTCATTTGTCAGCATTTATAAAGGTTTCTTATAAAGTTAAGTCGTTATTTGAAAGGGTATTTTGTTAATTAGCATAATTACTATTAAGATGGCTCAGCCACCACAGTGCTTTCTTTAGACGACTGAGCCCATTTGATTAAAACCGCCGCCGTCGTACCTCCATGACATAGCCTATAGACCGTTTGATCATAAACCAGGGCCATATTTGTTATGATATTCAGTCAATTATCGTAAATTGTGCAGTCGTCCTCCAGCATATTGCAGCTGTACAAATACACCGGGACTATGTACTGATGTCGTACAGCTGCAAATCAATCCAAATCTTTTTTAAAGTTAGAAACAAGTGTAATTATCTATGAATTAAACATTTTGTCCCATTGTAATTTCACCCACATAACACATTTGCACATTTTTTTGCTACTGGATTTTTTGTGTAATTGTAGCGAGAACTAGAGTTCAAAATTATCCTAATTGTTTGTTTTGTTTTGTTTGATTGTTGTTTGAGGCCATTCTGTCTTGGTTATTTTTGTTAGCATTAACTCGTGTACATGAATGAGACCATCCACATAATTCGTGATGAACTTGTCATTTTTGTTGCCAGGTCTCTGTTCTTTTAAGTCAGTTAAGGGAAATGAAAATAGTTTGTGAATAAAGGTGAAATCTCGCGATTTGTTATTTCCCCTGCATTTCAGGGATTCCCCTAATTTACCACATTTCGATTGGCGTAGGAAAATGTGCAAAAAAAAAGCTCCGGCCAATCAAAACTACAAAAATAAGGAGCAAACCGCTCTGGTTTGGACTTAAGTTTCGCCAGAGTTCTTTTCCTTGAAGGTTTCGATCCCCAGAGTTCTTTTCCTTAGAGGGGTCGATCGCCAGAGTTCTTTTCCTTGAAAGATTTGATCGCCAGGTTTATTTTCCTTGGAAGATTTCATCACCAGAGTTCTTTTCCTTAGAGAGTTCGACCGCCATAGTTCTTTTCCTTAGAGGGTTCGACCGCCATAGTTCTTTTCCTTAGAGGGTTCGACCGCCATAGTTCTTTTCCTTAGAGGGCTTGAGTGGTAGAATTATTTTCCGGTCGACAGAGTTCTTTACTTACATGGCTCAGTCGGCATATAGTTCTACTTAATCAGCAACTCAATCATCGAAATTAATAAAAAAAAAAGCTGTGCATTTTACAAAAAGCTGTTTTCGAAGCTTCAACTATGAAGAGATATTTATATTGTTTATGCTGTCCTAATTTTTTTAATTCTATTTTCCCAAAGTCTCATTTTCTTTTGACTAGGTGGTCTAAATGTGCCCAGTTATCAAGCGAATTGTTTAACATTTAATTGCATAAAAAATATGTGGGAAGTTGTTACTGGTAATTTTTTTTGGAGCCTGAACGTCAGTGTTACTCTTTGCCTTCCTGTGTGTCTTTTATGTGGCCAAGCTATTAATGAAACAATAATGCTTTGTAGCTTTGATGTAACAGAGTGGGCCTGCTTATGTGGGCGATGAAACATTTCCTAATTTTCTGAAACGCAATAAGTGCTTGTTTACTCTTAATTAAATTTGGAAAATTTCGAGTGGGTTTGATTGAAAGTCTTTTTTACTTTTGCCCATCTCCTAATTTTACCCAAGCTCTTTGTCACTACATAAATAATTCACATACATCAACTCAAGCTGGTCGTATCCATTACAGAGCCGTCATATCGTCGTGAAACCTAATATAATTCATCATTTCGAACGATAAAAAGTGATATCTTTATTATAGTATAATATATTACTATGACAAATGAAGACAGATGACGCATTATTACTAGCGTAGGAGGATTTGTTTACTTAGACGATGTTGTAGGCCTACTTCTTTGAATGTGAGAAAGGTTGCAGGGACCTTTTCATTGTCACAGTGCTCTCATTATTTTATTTTATTTTTATTTTATTTTATTCTCAACTGGTGACATCGGGGTGTTTTTCTTTACTTGAGCTGTCGTACCGTCAAACGAGTAACATAACCTCAAGTTTGGTGTAAAATCTTTTTTTTTATTAATTATTCGTATTAATTTTGGGGTTTATTCGTTGGTGTTGATAACTATTCAGTGCGTATTTAAAAACGGACTGAATACTTTTCCACTTTTCTCCAAATGAATGTTTTGGAAAATAAATACAAAGGTTTTGGGTTCTATGAAATGTTTGGAATATCTTTTAAAAATAAACCTTATCAGAAAACCATCTGTACGATAACCGGGCCATACGATGGCCATTTTGTTTTTTAAATTTCTTTTTACAACATCCCGTAATACAGTCTGTAATTGTCAGTATGGATCAAATGTGTTAAATTGCGGTTAAGTTTACACTTGATTGCCATCTTCGTGTCGGACTTTTAATTGCGATGGAAGGCCTACTGCTTTTAACTAATTTGGTGAAATTGCTTCGCCAGGAGAAGTTTAGAAACAACCTCATTGGTCGAAACGCTGACTTTATAGTCACGTGTTTTTGTGGTTGGGACGAATTTTCAAACGTTGACAGCGATCGGAAGGACCGGAACTCTAGATAGAGATTGGGATAATGAGTTGAGATATTACTTCCGTTGCCACAATGATGGGATGTTTAGCAAATTGGCGGCAATCATAGTCAGACGCATAGTCAGATGAAAGTAAGTTTGATGTAACACAAGGGTGGAACTTTCGGGAACTACTTTCATGGGAGAATACAATGCAGCAATATAAGTGAAATGCCATGATCATGATGGGATGGTTAAGCTTTAAACTATGCCCGGTAGATAACTTGGAAGCTTCACGATATAACTTCATTTGTAATCCACAAACTAAACCGGACTATAGACATTCAGTTCAACCTGGGATTATAATATACAGGGATATGTAACAGCAAGCTTTAACCTTGAATTGCCGATGAAATCACGTACTCTCTCGGGGAGCGCGGG
>JAQQZZ010031332.1:0-10734 GCA_030265115.1 Mopalia vespertina | reverse complement strand
GGGACTCACTTTGCCGTGAGCCTCTGTAGCTCAGTCGGTAGAGTGTTGGGCCTGTAACCCAAAGGTCCCAGGTTCGATTCCCGGTGGAGGCAAGCAAATTTTTCTCTCTTCATTTATTCAAAATATATATTTCTAAAAATAAGCTATATGTTAATATATATATTAAGATGAACGTGCCTGTTTCTCACCAATTCTGTATACAACACACACTTTGATAAAATGTTCTGTGCAGTTTGTGCCATTATTCTTAAATAAGTATGTATATATTTTGTACTTGTGCAATGTATATATTGAATGGGCTGCTGCACCCCTTTCAAAGGACCGAGTACTTGTGCAATGTATATATTGAATGGGCTGCTGCACCCCTTTCAATGGCTTGAGTCCGTCTGTCGACGTTTTGTATCTTAGGAAACTTTCCCAGGACTTCGAAGACAGAGGGGGAGGGGCTACGTACATACACCGTACTCCTTGAGAATCAGACAAATTCAAGCAAAGGAAAAATTAAATGACACGGTTAACATTTGTACAATATTTAACTCAAGAGACCACAACATATATACCAAGACGACACCTTCTCTTAGAATCAGACAAATCCAGGCAAAAACAAAAAACAACAACAACAACAGCAAAAAAACGAGAGGAAGAGAAATGACAGTCTAGCCACCATACATTTCTACGCCTTTTAGCTCAAGAGACCGTAACGTATATATACACCTATACTCTCTTAGAATCAGACAAATCCAAGCAAAAGAAGAAAAAAAAAAAAAAACAGAGAGTGGAAAAGAAATGATACAGTCTAGCCACCATACATTTCTACGCCTTTTAGCCCAAGAGACCATAACGTATTTATACCACGTATACACCTATACTCTTTTAGAACGTGTGGGTGCAACGGAACAGATAACGCCGGGGCTGGTGAATGATGGGGAATCATTAGAGACTTCCAGACAGCTGTCGTGTCTTGAAGACAAATAGCAGCTCTAAATACCTGCCTAATCTGCACTCAGCTGCCAACGGCTCGATTCCAGGATGTAACGTTGCGAATATGCTCAGGTTCATTTGTCTTCATTTTATTGCCAATTCAAGCTAGACTCTAACGATACGACTTAGTATAGGCACATAGACAGGGGCTTTACTTTTATGCCTAAGTTAAAAAATAAAACCTGTGTTTGTATTGAGATTAATGCATTGGCGTGGCATTCTGAAAAACGGAAACTATTCATTTCAAGCACCTGCTCGATAATTTCCGACGATTAATTAAACCGAGGACTGCACCGCATGGTTTTGGCAAGCCTACCTAATAAATTAGACATATAGATGTTACCAATCTAGCGTTACATCGAGGTCTAAATTATAAAGCTATAAATTGGCAAACTACAATGGCTAGCGCTCGAAGTGGATGGGCTTGTTAAATTATCGATAAAAGAGATGATGATACTTGATCTATACTTTAGAATGGGCGAACTGTAGGCCTTGATCTATACTTTAGAATGGGCGAACTGTAGGCCTAGCTATTGGGTTTTGGCGCCCCAAACTGTGTAATTGGCTACATCGGATGTTGAAGTAGCAACCAAATCTTCAATTAAATAACTTTATACCGGCTTTATACAGGTTATATCCCATCGAATAAATTCTGTATCCTTTTAATAGGTATACATGCCTAAGAAATGGCAGTTACTGGCCCTTCCGTTTAAATTCCAAGTCTACAGTCAGGTGAAAGAAAGAAAAATGGCGGGTTGGCAACTGATATTTGAACCATATTTTCGTATTTTTAATAAGGCTAATGGGCGATTTCTAGTCTCGTTTGGCATATAAAGTGTGTCAGAAAGTTCAGTATATTAAATATTATTGGACAGTACTAATTGAACCCATAATAGCCGGTAAGTAAAAAAACCCCTTAAAATTACAGAGTTATACACTCTAACTGTGTATCTCTAAAAAAGACTACATTGTATGATAGACTATTAGAGATACAGAATTCTGCATCTAGGCGAACTGGTGACATTTCGAATTTTCAGGATAAGACACAATTGCATAGGATGTCAGATAATTTTATTATCCAATGACATGTTCAGCTTTTTGACTTCAACAAAAGAGCGATTCTTTTAACATTTTAATGTATCTTTGAAAAGTAAACATAATGAAATTGTACAAAACTATAATAAGTTAACCATCACATAATAAAAAGACATAATGAGAATTGGATTACGAAAGCTTTTGTTTTCGTTAGCCATGGTTGTACGTAAGCCGTATGTGAATATATCCATATACACCTCTGGGCAAATCTCAATTTTTCATTTGGATGGCAAATTTTAAAAAGTCGTTTACAGAATTTACGCCTTTTGATGTTTTATGTCAACCTTGGGCCTTCTGTATACATAACTACAATCATCGCCAAATGTCCGAGAAATTGTAATTCAGCATGAACTTTGGCATCTTCGCCAGCCAAAAGAGTTTTATTCCGAGCTACTCTGCATTACAACGTTGTAATAGTTGTAATGCAGAGTATCTCGGAATAAAACTCTTGGCTAGCGAAGATGAATCTATGGCCCACAAAGTTTTGAATCGGGAAGCATCTGTCAAAAGCCATGCTATTGCACCTATATGGCTATAGGCCTATTTTACCCGGGATATTAGTTTAGAAAGTAAAACCGGAAGCTCTCCGGATGAGTTCTTAAAGATTTGTTCCATATATCTTTATGGGAACTTACAGAAGGCTAAATGTGTAGTCTTTCTCTGATAACGACCCTTTTATCTTTTTTTTTTACTCTTTGGTTAAAGCCTTATAAATACTGTCGTTAATGAAGACCCTTTGTCTAGTTCAACTTCGTTACAGGAAAGCAAATTATGACCCTAAACGGAACAGCCTGATTAAGTCTATAAGTAACATTCCCCATACATGCAATAGCAATACTCTATAAAAAAATGTATACATTTAGGGCGTACATCACCCGCTTCTGTAATGCTGCTTACAGAGCACATAAACATCACATAGTTAATGGACTAGCCAGCATCTTCGCGGACCAAGTGAATATTGCTTGCTGATTGGTTAATTTGTCTTGGGCCATACTGTGATGGGGTCGCCGCCACATGGCCACACATCAATCATCTCGCAAAGTGACGTTAACTGCGTGTTTCGCGTCTGCACCTGAGAGATTTTGCGAGAAGAGCCGACCGGGAGCATTTTTTATCTTTGATAAGCGATGGAAGAGTTCGGCTTAGTCAATAAATGGGCTGTAAAACAATTTGAGAGAGACAGTTCAGCCATTCTGTCCACTTTGGCTCAGTGGAACAATTTTGAGTTATCTGACTGGTTCAAGACGGAGTCTCTATGGTCTTGTACATGGACAGACGGTATAGCATAACGCTTGGCTATGACTCACTGGAAATGTTAGGTCAACCGATCAGCTAATGGTTAAAGCAAATATCTGTCTTATTCAAAACAGGTAGACTTAAACATTGCATTCAATTATGTTATAATAAAAGAAATAACTAGAAATTTAAGAAATATTTACATAACCTGCACTTGCTAAGAGTAAAGTTACGACACAAATAATTATAAATGGATAATCATTTTATGTAGAATTCACGATATAGATTATTATATGAACTGATATCGATGAACATTTAATCATTTTATATAGAATTATCGATATAGATTTTTATGTGAGCTGATATCGATGAACATTTAATCATTTTATATAGAATTATCGATATAGATTATTATATGAACTGATATCGATAAACATTAAATCATTTTATATAGAATTATCGATATAGATTATAATATGAACTGATATCGATAAACATTTAATCCTTTTACATAGAATTATCGATATAGATTATTATATGAACTGATATCGATAAACATTTAATCATTTTATATAGAATTATCCATATAGATTATTATATGAACTGATATCGATAAACATTTAATCCTTTTACATCGAATTATCGATATAGATTATTATATGAACTGATATCGATAAACATTTAATCATTTTATATAGAATTTTCGATATAGATTATTAAATAAATTGATATCGATAAACATTTTATAGAAAATTATCGATGTAGATTATTCTATGAACTGATATCGATAAACATTTATTTGATAACGGTTTATTTCATATCTTATGTTTAAGTTTGTATGATTGAAGTACTAATGTACATTGGTGAAATAAATTAAATGAAAATGAATGAATGAGTAATATTGTGCATGTTGAAATTTATGGAGCGGTGGCGAGTACTCGGAAGGTATCGAATGTACTGCAAACAGCCTCTCGGACGCCTAACGTCGCCATTAGGAGATATATTTGTTAAAAATTACTGGTAAGCATTTCACAGTTTTGTTATGTTTTTAGTTCAGAATACAATGTACTCCTTTACTTAATTTGCAAATTAGAAGCCATTGAAATATATCAGGTTTATTGAGGTGTGGGAATAGTGTGCATACGGTGGTAAATTGGCTTCCGGCGAACAAAATGTACGATTTTGATACATATTCATACATCTATCATGGCCGAGCGCAATGGTGTTACCACAGTAGCGAGAATCTTGTGAGGTTTAATCGATTGGTGGCTGGATGTCTTAGTCGGTTTTTGAGTTGAAGTGCTGAACCCATTTGATTAAAACCGGAAGCGGGCGTACCTCCATGTCTTAGGTACAGCCTGCTTGGTCATAAACCAGGACCACTTTGAATGTCTAAATGTAGTGATATTCGCTAAAACGGCGTAAATTCTGCGGTCGTTGTCAGACAAACTACTGCTGTATAAATACACCGGGACTATGCTATGATGTCCTTCAGTTGTAGATCAATCCAATTCATTTTTAAAGATCCCAGTCTGCGCGGAAAGGCTAGATGGTACTTGGTGGTTAAAAAATGTGCTGAACCGTCTTGATCAATTAATCAGTTTTTTATGTTTTTGGTGTGACATTTATTTAATGGATTTTCTTGACAGCAAAACTAATTACTGATTATCTTCCAGTAATTATTAGCGGGAAGTCTGCAGTCTGTATAGCATATTTATGTCAGCGCATGCGTGCAAAACAAAGGTTCGCCGGGACACGGAAAAGAAACAAACAACTAAGACAAATCTTTCCCTTGACTATAACATTGCAAAAAGAAACGAGAGACAAAACATTACAAAGAAACCAAAGTTATCTTTTATTTTTCTGCGCACCGTTTGTTCAATGTGCCGCCGGGCATCTCAAAAGGCCTTGTCAATTTTTGAATTTGTTTGTCGTGGACAACTATTGAACTACACATGTATCACGAGTTGAGTGCTCCTTCAGATCTGACATGTTCTCGGCTGGCTATTGTGTTTGTTCTAAGCGTTTACAAAATATCACAGGAACTTCCCCGAAAACACGTCCATAAACAAATAAACGTTTATTGTTCGTCTAGATACTCTAGCAAAGTCGAAATCATGAATTCAGCCCAACAATGGACTTCAGACCGCAAAGCAAAATGTCACGTCCGTTGATTACGTCAAAGGCTATACGGTCCTCTGACTAAGGGTAGTTTGTTTCAAGGATATTTAGGTTGTCCTTTCCTACCACGGAGGACCATTAACTTTTCAACAGCGCAGAAAACATGCACATCGTATGGTTATGTTTTGTACATTGCTTCCATTTAAGTGAAATACTTTAAGTACAGCGTCAAGTAACGCCAACCAATCAATCAACCAACCAACCAACCAGTCAATCAATAGGCCCGCCAGTCAATCGACCAGGCAATCAATCAATCGGTCAGCCTGTCTATCAATCAATCGACCAGCCAGTCAATCAATCAATCAAATCAATGAATCGGCCAGTCAGTCAATCAATCGGCATCGGAAGGATAGAACGGAGCTTCCTGTTGCCCCGGTGCTTTCAGAACTAAGGAGCAACTTGAAGCCGATCTGTTCGGGATTTATTTCTTTGTTGCCAGTTAAAATGGCCTTTCTTTACAACCAGCGTTTAGATTTTAATCAAACGGGTATTCAGAAACCTTATTATATAACAAAAATGTTTCATTTGAAATCCAATGAAAAACGCATTCTTAAGCCTAGCTTATGTCGCTGTTACGTCGAGTGAGAACTAGTTCCGATCAGTTCCAGTGGACCAGTTGACGATTGACGGCAACTAATCAGTGGTAGCTTTGAATGAGACATAAGCGCCTATCGGCAACTAGTTGCCGTCCAGTTCCAGATAGTTGCACATGTTCTACTAAAGTATCTGGTATAGGGGCCGCTACTCTGGGAGGCGTATTCAAAACTATGGAAAGGGAGACTACTTTTTTGTTACTGTAAGCTGCTACAGCACGATCAGACCTAGGGAGATTACTACATGTACGACTATAACTATGTGTTACGTGAAGTACGTGAATCCGACTGTAACTACTTCGATAGGATTTGAATAAATATATTCTATGATACACAATTAAAAATATAATACATTTCAAAACTCAATGACGCAAATATTTCCTTGTTTAATGCATTATTATTGGATTTGACGTATGGAGACATTTAACCACGGTAGTTTTTATTCTCAATAATTTTAATACCTTACTTGAAGAGGATGCAGAGGATAGTCGTTATGTACTAATCAAAAGCGCCTACAGTTCACCTTTACGATTACCTGCCCTTCGACGCGTGAAGTAATGTGTTCTTTTGGCCATAGTCTTGAAAACGACACATGCCATATAGAATTAGCTCAATATTGAAGGCTATAATTCCTCCGTCTTAAATATACGTCAATAGAAACCCATGGTGAACGATGAAAATCGATCCGCCGCTAACACCGGCCTCTCAAAACATTCTGATTTTTTTAGATACACTAAAGACAATGACTAGTATTTAAAGTACCCACAATGTTTCTTTTCGGACGGTTTTAAAATTTATTTTTGCAAAGGGAGACAACTTAAACAGGTCATCTCGGGTGAGAAATTCAAATAAAACTTTAAAAAATATCAGATATATGTTTTGAGAGGCCGGCTATAGTCGCGGATCGATTTGCATCTTTTACCATGGGTTTCTATTGACGGGACGTGGTGCTTAGACGGAGGAATTTGCCCTATATTGTGCTAATATAGAATGGTGCTTTTACAATGTAGTTTCAAGGGTCAATTTAGATCAGAAAACATATCAGTCCTCAAAATATTGTATTTATACGATGGTTTGAAATATGGGAATATATTGTGATCGGTTATTTTAAAATCAACCTGTGAGTTTGATTAGTTATTGTGAGTTATTAACATGGAAAAAACGTTTATTATCAGATTTTCATAGGGCATTAAATAGGTAATCACTTTAATCACCGACCCTTATTTCCATCCCTGCAGGTGTATTGTTTTAACATTTATCCATTTTGAGCAGGACAACTTCATAGTCAAATCTGCCTGCCCTGGTGGCAATCATCCTGAAAAGTAAAGTTCCACCCCTGAAGGCAAAATGAATTAAATGTGCACAAAAACACACTGCTCTTTGCCTGAGGGTATGTCAAGTCACTTAAACTCACTTTCATCTTACAGGTACAGACCCACCTACTGGAAGAAATTTTATGAGTATTTACTGACTTTTATGTCTTTTTTCTTTTAGGAATTCATTTTGATTATTTTCTCACTTTAAACCATAAAATGACTTCAGCCCGTGTTACTTTATATTGACTTTCCTATTTTTTTTTGTGTGTGTGCATTTTAGAGTATTTAACATAATTATGTGTAGAAAATACTACAAGCAAGGCGAGGTAGGCAGATCGGCATTATGTAACCCTGCACTGAAGATTAATTCATTAAACTGGAAGACGATCAGTTGCAAATACTGTTTCTTAATTTTTCTACAAGAGTTACATATTTACAGACAATCACTTTGGTTTGATTAAGTTTGATGATCTTTATATCATTCATCCATTTTAAAAATCAATTATCAAATCAAGAACAAATCCAGTTTTATGAAGCAAAAAAGCATTTGATTGGTCAAGCAGTTGCAAGTCCTGGTTGTGAAACGACTTCTGATTGGTTGCTTATCTCAGAGGCTTCACTTGGGGCTTCTTGTTCATCCTGTACAAGATGAGCTGGTTTTCTAAATGTTTTAATGAGGGGCTCTCTAGGGGGCATCCAAGGTGGTACAACTTTACCGTGCATTCTCCACAGGCCATACTCATTCACAATATGCTTTTCAAACACCACATATTCCAAAATATCTTTAGCAATGACTTCACTGCCAAACATAAGCCGGCCAAATCTATCGTAAATTGCTAGGGTTTGTTTGGTATGTAAGCGGACTGTGACTTGGCTATACAGATTATCTTTACCCATTAACTCAGTGGTACGGATATGGACTACCCGTGGGGGCTCCAAAGATTCAATAAAGTTCCAGCGTAGGGATTTCAATTTTAAACCAAACATCATCTCCGGGAAGGCTTTTTCTGTTACTATATCATGAAGTTCATCTTCATTCTTTTTCACATCCTCCATGAGCTTGTGGGCTTCTATATAAATACTCTGGGCATGCTCAGCAAAACCTTTGACATCAAAATTTTCCTCGTATTTTCGCAATTTCCTCATCTCCATAAAAGACTTTCCACGTTTTTCTAACTCTGTTAATCTCTGTTTTGCTCCTTCTTTTGATATGGCTGAAGATTTCCCATCACCCTCAGGCGGAACATACGGCTCAAATATCCCACCTGGAAAAAATAAAATATGAATTTGGATTTAGTTTTTTGGTCTATTAAACACAAATAAATTTTAAACTAAAATAATCAAATATTTTACATGTGTTTTTTTTAAAATACATTAATGAATATTAAAGTTATTTGAATTTCACTCCAGAAGACTTTCTGTTGGCCAATGAAATGAGCCCACCTACTATGGACAGTTTGTTTGGAGTGTAACAATACTGATTTACTTAGCACTAAAGGAAGGCTAACTTTCCAACTTTATCAAAACTCTTCACATTTTATGTTTGTGCTAGTGTCAATTATTGTAGTGAAAAAGTAAGGTTTCGTAAAGGTTTTATCAAAGCCTATTTTTACTAGATGTTGAGGTAAGATTACTTTAAGGTTGGAGCTGCTTAGAGTTCAAGTTCGGTTTAAAATGAATCTCATCTGAGCCCACAGGTTGTATCTAAGCTTACAGTTACATACATGACGATGTAGTTGTTATCAGATAAGAAAAGGGGGAAGATTTAAGACTATATGTATCTAGCTAGTTCTGAGAGAGCAAGGGCACAGAAGGCTTCGTCCAACCATCCACTGATAATTCAGAGACTGAGACCAAAAAAAGCACACATAGTGTTGGGAAGATTTAATAATGATTGAGTAATTTAGAGGTATTTGGAGAGTGAATTGCGAAAATTGGTCACTGGATAACATTTACAGTAGATACAGATATCTAAACAAAACTGTTCTTGACATGTTTGATTATTCATTAAGAATATACCTGTAGACGCAAGATTTATTGGACGTTCAATAAAATTTCTAGGCGGTAATTTGCCTTCTTTCTTCATTTTCATTCTCATTTCGTCCGGTGACAATTTTTCATCTCGTTGCATTCCTTCAAAATCTGGTAGATCGATCTTTTTCACCTTGGCTTTCCTCAATTTCCGCCATTTTATGTCATAATGTTTCGAGGACGAATCAGCCTTTTGTTGCTGCAGCAGATTCGGTGAAGATCGTAGTAACTTCAGTTGGAAATTTCGCTGTAACAACAAAATGTGTCGAGATTTACCAACTAGTTGCAAACACATGGACGCCGCCATTTTGACAGGCTGACAAGGGCTTCTGTAGTTGTCTCCCTTACACCCAGATGCGAATACGTATCTCGTTAATATAAAGTCAACATTATACCTTACACCATATATATACTCGGTAGCTCAAAAACGATCTTTAAGTGGGCTGAAGATTTCCATCCTAAAATATACCGGAAGAAGTATCACAAAATGCTTCATTTTTAGAATGATTTAAATTACAAGCATTAACTTTCAGAACGCACTATTAAATATACCCTGTACTAATAATGATTGTAAAATTATAATTGTTCAGGGATAGAACAAGTCCATGAAATTTTATTCCCTCCGGATTGAAGTTTAACATGCTTTTTTTTTTTTTTTTAATTCTACTGTTATTGACAAGATATTGTTTATTGTTCTTCTTTACTTTGATATAACCTTTCTGGTAAATTAAAAAAATAAAAATAAAAATTAAATAAACAAACAGCGTAAACACAAAAGGAATTAAAACTGGCACCGAGCAAATGCCGGAATAAGGAAAATTTTGGAATAAAATTCAAAGTTGTTAATACAATTAACTGTGGTGACTGCTCTGTCAGTTACGTTGGCAAAACATTTAGACATATGTATGAGAGAATAAATGAACATTATATACCACGTAACAACTATATACATTTTCTGCAGTTGGTCAATATTGTTTAGCCACTGGACATTTAAGTATACTGTTCTTAACTGGGCAGAAAAATGACCTCAAATTACGTATACGTTATCAAGAATCTATTTATATACACAACTGCCTTAAACATTATGATATCATCAACTCCATTACATAATTTGCTCAATGACATGTATATAGGACTTATATTTGGCTACCTACACATACTATAACATTGAGTTTGGTAATAACATATATAAAGTAGCATGACTGTCATAGGCGTAGGCGCATAGGCGGGGGGGGGGGGGGGGGGGGGGGGGGGGGGGGGGGGGGGGGGGGGGGGGGGGGGGGGGGGGGGGGGGGGGGGGG
>JAQQZZ010031321.1:0-10734 GCA_030265115.1 Mopalia vespertina | reverse complement strand
GATAACATGTAGTGTTACCAGACCCTCTAGCCGTGGTCGAAGTTAACGCGAGGAGAGTCTGGTTCACGCGAGACTACATGATATATGGCAAACTGTAAACCCGTGTTTTATTCTGGGTAAACGATTTAACCATCTTAAGTTGAATAACGGGTTTTAAAAGAAGAAAACTACGAATGACAACAAAATTTGTCAGAGAAGGATGTTTGTCACATATTGCTACATTGAGAAGCCCTCTTCGAGGGATACTTCATCGATCAGTCGAGGACAGAAAAGCAGTTACTGCTACAATTTGTCACAGCCGTATTCAAGATATCTGTCAACTGCAGCGATAACGTTGATAACCATAGAAACAGACTTTGATCTCGTTTATTACGAATCGTTACAACAGATTGTCATATTTAATGCGTTTGATGGTATGACACAGGTACATTAATTGATCGATGGATGTTCACACGTGGAAGTAAATGTCATACTTAAACAGGGTTTCCGCATATGAACTAGCAATAAATAACAAAATCTTTTTTTTATAACAACGCAAGATCGCCGATTTTAACAAACAATAAGCATTACTGTGACTATATACACAATGGTCCAAAACAAGTGATTTCAAAAGAATTTCAATGTCGATGAGTTTTAATAAGGACCGCAATTATTTTAATCGACTTTAACCTGTCTGGGAAAGTATTGCAAATAATTGCTAAATCTTATATCTAAAACTGTACTTCCGAATCATAAAGCCGTGTTCAAATAATGTTAACGGATACATTAAGTGCTTGTCTGTGAATAGAAATGTCTGATGAGTGTTAAAAAAAAAAGCCTTTATACAAAACTATCGTGTCAGAAACGCATGTATATAGTAAATATTCATGTTTAACGAGTGGCTAACACATTTTGCCTTTGGTCGCTGTCGGCTTCAATTTCAAAGGGGTGTTTTACTGATCAGCTCATAGTGTTTAACACAATATTACCGTTTGAAGATAAAAGGATCAATCCGGTTAGATCGGGCATCAAAGGGATCAGCTGAATGTGTTTAAACACAGTGTGATTCCCTGGCTGGCTTTTCAGTCCACTTTGCTTCTGTGAGATTCAGCTATAGTTAATCCAAATTACGGATTGTAAATTTGCCGGAACTTTATTTTTAACAGGCGTTAAATTTCTTAAAAAGTATTATATTGTTTATCTGCATATCGTCATGCACTATATTCAAATGCAGTCTTTATATGCAAACTTCAACATAAATTTAACTCCCGAGTTTGAACGATTTAAAAATAAAAAAATTGGAAAACAAAAAACAAAAAAAGCAACGAACAAAAAAACAACCTCCACCCCCACAAAATTGTGACGTTGTGTTCTCGCCCTAGCGATTTAATTTTAATACATCGAGGGTACCTCATACCATACATTAGAATCTATATCAGTTAGATCCAGGTACCGTCATTATATAGCACATGCTTTACTGACG
Source organism: Mopalia vespertina (assembly GCA_030265115.1). Classification (NCBI taxonomy): domain Eukaryota; kingdom Metazoa; phylum Mollusca; class Polyplacophora; order Chitonida; family Mopaliidae; genus Mopalia; species Mopalia vespertina. Next base: position 9,272 of record JAQQZZ010031321.1, on the reverse strand, counting down.
ATACAGCAGTTGCCCTTGGCCTTTCAGATTCTCGTTTTTCGGCGAGTCATTTTCCGCGAAATGCTTCTTGTTTTCACGGAAACAGCGTTAAGAAAATAAATCCGACTAGCCCAAATAGCCAATGTAGAGTTTCTTACCTTCGTCCATCCTTTTAAGCGTGTGTTATCCGCAAATTACTCAAAGCTTGTTCAAGGTTGAGTTTAGTTTGTTTTATGTCAAATTTTAGTTTGTTATAAGTCCAATTTAGTTTCTTTTATGTCAATTTTTTTTTCTTTTATATCAAATTTTAGTTTCTTATATGTCAAATTCTAATTTCTTACATATAAAATTTGATTTCATTTTAGATAGTACCAGCATGAAGTTGAAGCCGGAATGTTTCATGGTCAGATATCTAGTTTCAAGACATCCAACTAATTGGCATTTACCCTTTCAATTCATTATTTTATAATTATATATTTATATGTATTTTGTTACCTGCTCATAAATGGGTTCGTCTGAGCCAGCATGTTTAAGTTAACAAAATAAGGAATTGAAAAAATGACAGAATGTATTGGCAAAATTCTCGCAATAAAATGTATTTAAAATATGTTTACATATAGGTCATGGGACTTGGACAGCAATATATGATAGGACAAGTATAAGTTTTAAAGGCTGTTTTCTCCATTTAAAAAAAAGAAGTGGTAATTCTCGGTATGAAGTAATTACTTCATGTAAACCGAAGTTTTGTATATTTCGCGAACTTCAATGTACGGAGTTTGACGAGTGACGAGTGACTAGGTTTAGAAAGTTTATCATGCACATCTCGTATCCATTCGAGATTTTGCCGTACATGAACGACATGTCTAATTTTCGAACGATAATAGTATTCAAAACGTGTTTGCTGAAAATTGTGACATAGATGAGTACGTCTTAAAACGTTTGAATCCAAGTGCAGTCATTGCTACACCGCTACCAATTAAAATTGAATCGGTTGTTATGTATGGACATTTCGGTAAGTTAGTAGTAATGCTGGTTATTTAACGTTTTGTATCCACTAATGTTCTGTTTAAAGGAATCATCCTTTGGACAGTGTTCTGTTCGCAATTGGAAGAAAACAAACTTTATCGGGAAGGTTGTCGATAACGAATATCGTTTGGGGTTAAACACGCGACCAAGCAGTAGTCGACTGAATTGCTCTTTAACTCCGTTGGTCACAAGTTGCCTTTGTGTTTGAAAACAAGTCGGAGGAATGGTTTTGTCTCACATTGTCTCCTAGAAACGTTAATCCTCCTGGTATTAATACTTGTGTGGGCAATAAACAGATGTGTTTAAAATTGCTTAAAAAACTGACCGTATCTATCAAGGCCAAGTGTTATGCTTTGTTGGAAAATAAATGTTCCTCTACTTGTGAGAAAGAATTTTATGTATATGCTTGGAAAACACTGATCTAAGCAGGAGAGCGAAATGTAGTTGCACCATGTCAAAATCGGACACACCAGTAAAACTATGTTTAAATAGGCTGGTTTAGTACAGACACAAATGTGAAAAGTTTTTAAAAATTTTAAAATTAAAGTAACAAGGTTGGTACACATGCATGGCTATAAATACAAAACTTTGAAAAGTTGTTGGACAAAGAGCGTCAAGGCAATTCATCACAGTTACTACAACAACGGAATTTAAAGATAGAATCCTCAAAACGTTGTTGAAAAAATTATTAATCAACGATACTTGTCAAACATTGATACTTAAAGAGCAAGTGATACCTTATATAGGATTCTGGATCATATAATGATCGATTAGAGGAAACAGAATAACAGCAGACATCAAAGTTTGTCTCAATCAGGTTCAAATATCTTATGATCAAATGACTAACACGGCCAACGATAGAACACAGCTTGTGATTGGTTAATTTAGGGATACATTCGACGATTATCCGTCAAATATTTTCACGAATGAATGAATAATTTTGTGTTATATTGAAATTTTGCTATGGCAATACCAACCAGTTCCGTGTACAAATATTCTCACACAACCACACGGACATGACAACTCGAAAGTCGTTTTGTTTTTGTCCCTCATCAGTGGGAGAGGGAATTTGGTTTTGCTGCCGACTGCGGCCTTCAGTCATGTATTTCCATCCGCCCGTCACAAGAATGTGGAGAACGCAATAACTTGGAAACAATATTTTTACACATGGATTAACTTTAGTGTATGTAAAATATATTTTGGATAGCTGCGGTTTGTCAAATGTCTGTTACGGCCGGGAACAGTTTAATAGAAAGTGAATAACAACTGCTGTAAAACGGACTTTACAAGACCAGTACATACAGCAATGGAGAGCACAATGTGCAGAAAGCTCTAAACGTTATTTATATAGACTTTTTAAAAATGATTTCTGTCTGGAAAAATATTTTCAATATTTGTCGTTTGAGGATTGTCTGTTTTTATGTAGATTCATGGCTGTGAATCATTGTCTTCGGATTAAATCATGCTGATATACAGGTTAGACTATTACTAGGAATCATTGTCTTCAGATTGAATCATGCTGATATACAGGTTAGACTCTTGCTATGAGAATATGTACTATATGCGGTGCTGCTACGGCTGAGGACGAATTTCATTTACTCGTGGAGTGACCCGCTTTCAGCACACTGAGAGAGAGGTACATAGCGGTTTATTGTACTAAACACAGGCATATGAATCACTTCATAGCCTTATTCTAGGGAAACAAGACCGTTTTAGAAAGCTTGTCAAATTTATAACATACGGTTTGAATTATATAATTAACAACGTACCGGTGAAAAGCCATGTTATCTGGAAATACATATATATGTTTGTACTCCATGCTGTAAAGGATTTGAATTAATAAAAATGAATCTGAATCTGAATCTTTAAATTAGGAATAAAGATTCCTCCTGCACAGACGACCGACGGAATTGCATTTCACCAAATTCTGTAAAACAATATGGCCGCCATTGCGAAATTTTGCAATATTCACGCGTTCACTTCAAAACAAATTCATTTAATAGCTTAGCCTTTAAATGCAGGTTCTTTGTGTAAAGACAGCAGATGGGAATACGATTAACCAAGTTCAACAAAACTATATGGCTGTCATTGCGTAATTTGACATCATTGACGTGTGTATGTATCTAACCGTGACCCCCCCCCCCCCCCCACACACACACACACACACATTAATTTGAAACCTACTGGAATGTTCTTCGCCCTGCCATTAAGACGACAGATGTGTTTCCTAAAAAATGTCTGTATGCCTTAACTTAATACTGGAGGAAGATAAACTTTCCAACATTATAAAAACACTTCACATCTTGGTTGTGCTTGTCTCAAGTATTGTTGGATAACACCGCAGTCATATAAGTGAAATACTCTTAAGCACGACGTAAAACACCAATCAATCAATCAATCAATCAAATCTAAACTAACGGGGGGTTGGGAGGGAAATTTATGCTGCCCTGGTGCTCTCCGAGCTAAGGGACAACATGAAGCCGATCTGTTTGGGATACATTTGTATTACGCCCTGTATTTGTCTTTCCTTTGTTTGTTGCCAGTGATGTCGTGGGTGATTTCCTAGCACACCGTCATGTGAGTGAAATAACCTTAAGTACGGCGTTAAAATCCCCAATCAATCAAACAAACAAATCCAACTTAAAATTTTGCTTCATTCAGCTCATACTAATCACGATTGCTATCCACTGATTTACACAAACCAAAATGTTAATAAGCACCATTAAACTCTTCCTAAAACTACATGTAAGTTGGGGATTTGACCAAGGTCATCAGCATTTTTTTTAAACAAAGGGTTGCCAACCTCTCAGCTTGGCACTATACTTAATATAACACAAGTTTGTGTACGTCATATTTTCGAAGCGCTATTTATTGTAACCTCTGAAGAAATCACGACATAAAGTGTCGTACGTCGTTCCGATACAGTATGTGGTGCATGTGCCTAACAACCTGTCTAGCCAATGTTAAATGTTAAGATTGTTACACGTAAGTCACACCTAAAAGTTCAAAAATAATAATCCAAGCTGATCATCTCAAGGTTTCAACATTACTCCCCGGGGGCGGGTGACTTTGGTAAATGAGTAACAGACTAAAGTGAATTCTTCCCATCAAGCAGGTTTTCACTGGATAGGCTTTTAATCTATCATGGCTCGTCCCGTGTATTTTAGTTGCTAGACTCACCATTGCTGCCAATAGCTAGATCATAAAATTCAATAGCTGTTGCCTCTGAGGTCAAGAATGTGATGTTTACGATTTTTATCTTTAAAAGTAACTGCCACTAAACCTCCTTGTGGATCAAGCAGTAACAATAGTGCAATGATATAATTATGTGAAACAAAACAGCACAAATGAAACGTATATAACTTTTATTTGCTTTCATACAAGACAGCGAAAGATAACAGTAAATTTATATCTGTTTCAAGTATCGATGTTCAATAAAGGTTTCCAACAAACCGCTTAAGTTTATCCAATTAAATCGTGCTTTGATCTATCTTATAGACAGAAAATGACATTAGACGGTATTTGAAGTCCAGTTCTTAAGGGCGTCTCTTTGTTTGTGAAAAATATACTTCAATTTAGAATAGACAACTTTGATGCACTGATTAAAACTAGATAGGGACAACTTCATTATTTTCCCAAATACAATTGCAAAATTTTGTTTCTTTTTTATCCAGAAATAAGAATTTGTGTATCCAAAAATAAGATTTTGTGTATCATGTTGATCCCAAATAATATAATATTATATGATAGAATATTCAACAAGAGAAAAGACTAAATGTTTGTTTGTTGGATTGGTGTTTGACGCCGTACTTAAGGTTATTTCACTCAGATAATGGCGTGCCAGCCCAATGGAAGAAGAAAACCTTCCTCGACGTCACTGTCCACAAACAAAGACAAGACAGGACAAATGCAGAACAGTTACAAGACGTAATACAAAAAAAAAATCACAAACAGATCGGCTTCATGTTGCCCCTTAGCTCTGAGAGCACCAGGGCAACATCAATTGCAGTTATTAATGCATTGTATGTAGGTCCTTGCCGTATTTAATATAAGTAAATCATATTTGATCATTTATAGAATAATTAATCGATATATTGATTAATAAGGGTATTCTACTAACAGTACAGTGGCATCACAGTTTTAATAAAACCACTGAGGACTGTTTGAATAAGTAACCTGAAATTCAGGTTAATAAAGATGCCATAGTGAATCTTGACATAGAGTCTATGTACAAAAAGATTTAGAATGATTTTAGGACTCAACTGTATTCAAACGTTGTGTCCACTGGGTTTCAATTGGGAACCAGGTAAAGGGTCTATAATATCATATCTTTTGTATTCCAATATGACCAACTTATCACCCAGTTGGATAGTCTCCTTTAACAGAAAGAGCACAAAACCAAAGGACATACTGGTTAAGGCGAAACTTCCCTTTGATCAGTCAGTTTGTGATACTCATTCTCTTTTGCGGACATTTTCACTGGTTAATTTCTATATATCTAAAATACAAGTTTGTAGGTTGATTTATTCTTAACTCATACCGAATATATATTATTTGTTGAATATTTTTAAAATATTTTATATACAATGTAAATGTTTATAACCTTGTCACCGGATGTATGTAGCATACTCACAATAAATCGAGATTAGGATCTATTTAGAAACTTGTCCCTGGAAGAACATGAGGTGATTCGTAGATTTTAATTAATCGACATTCCTGTGGCATTGCGATTACTTTTGAAAAATATATTACGGTGGTGTAGTTCAATAGTAAATAGCTTTAATTAAACACTAACACAGTGTTCCCTGTGCTGGAAAATAAAAGTTTCTGTAGTGCTAAATAGAGATAGCATGTCTCTGTTTGGAGCATATTTCCTTTAGTGTGGGGGCCATCGCTTATGGCCGTTCTTATTACGTTAAAGTTGATTAGTGTTTAGTGTAAGTCATTACAGAAACGATTCCGGTCAAAATTAAAATAGATTTGCTACGTTGGCTTACCATTCCATAACAAAAATTATTCTCGTCTGCTAAGAAAAAAGTCTGTATACCTGATATTGCATTTAAAATTTAAACCGTGTGAAAATCTCTCAATTTTTACATCCGCCACTAAACAATATGTCATCTTATACATTGACCAGGAATATAAACATACAGCACTGAAATTAGCATAGATTTGATTCATGGTCTGACGGAGAATGGAATAATTATTTTACCAAAACACTTAAAACTTTGCGTTTCTAGAAATACTTGTCCGCAAAACGGTTCCAAACAATTTCCAAAAACAATAATAAAACATCTACACCAATACCAATCAATAGTAAATAAAATATAATGTCCAATTTCGGTAAATCAAATTTATGACCCATAGTTCTTTCTGGTGCACAATTTGTACTCTTTGTTATCCACTTCCGGTTGATTTTATCCAAGATCCCGCTTTCGTGTAGCTGAACTATCCTAGAAATAAGAAATATATAAAATGTCTAATATATTCAGTTACATAAAAAGACAAGTTTAATAGTTATGATATTGTTATATCATTGCGTATATAAGATTTTCTCCGTTTCTGAGCATTCACAAAGCTGAAATACGTTGAATACACTTGTCACATGTATACTGCATTCTAAAATATAATCGATTGTGCTTCTTACGTCCAGACACCGTCACCCCAAATTGGCGGAAATTAATGCGCGATGGCCTAGTATGGCGTACGAGAGTTTTCTTAGTCTTCACTAGTACATCAATCGGATGTGTTCTAGTGTAATTCATTTTCATACCAAATGCTTTTACGTCTGACATTTAAAAAATGGAGTCAACTGCGGGAATATTATGTACATATCAACACCAGCTTCTAATGTGCCACTAAAATATGAATCACTTACTGTTTTGAGAAGATGTCTGTGTACGGTGATGCTTTCCGGAATATAAGAGACGAAAAGCTCGAAATCATTCCCGAATCAAAAAATGTCAGATTACAATCGGTAGCAAGTTCTGTGTTGACTAGCAGTTGACTGGCGGCGAACACATAATTACCCTCCTTCACTTTCCTCAGCTGCAAATCAACAGACGTACTGAGAACATCCGGGTCACTTTGAAGGAATAACTGAGTCCCACTCCAGAACTTGAACCAAGAACTGTTTTTGTTGGAATGCTTCAATGAGAAAAATTCAATATATCATTAAATGAAAATTACACAATGATTGATTTGGTGTTTGACGTCATGCTCCATTATATTGCACTTCCACTCCAGAACTTGAACCAAGAATTGTTTTCCTTGGAGCTCTTTAATAAGAACAATCCAATATGTTTTCAATATAATTTTAAACAGTGATTGACTGGTGTTTGACGTCATACTCTATATTTAGCTTATATGGCGATTTTGTATTGTTTGTACGAAGCGTAAATCCTCGTACAAACACACATGTGCTAGGTACCGTTGCAGTAGTAGAGGTTATTGTAAAATAAAATAAAAAACAATGGGGAGGAGACTTAGGACATCAAAAACGCCTCTCGCTAAATTCCTATCGACACAAGTCAATTGGTCAAAGACATCAAATAAAAATACGGATTTGATTAGATAATATCACTGACCTATTTCGAGAGGATTTCACTGCCAAAGGCCTCCGCAAATAGACCATTGATTTTGGGGCGGTTTGCGCTAATGTGTGAAATGAATCGTTACATTCCCAAGAAACATAATCACAATTCCATTGAACCTGACGAGAGCAGACGTCACCCCCAAAAAGATGATTCGGTAGGATAAATATCCAGAGTTAAACAAAAGTGTCACTAAGCTACAACGAAGGAATATACTGCTACATGTATTTTTTCTTGATATCAATAAGAAAATATCTTATTGATGATGGGCATCATAGTTGCATTAGATTTGCGTGTTAGCGAAGTTTAAATTGTTTTATTTTAATGCTGTTGTGTATTCCTTGTTTAACCTTATGTAATCCAAGTCCCGACAGGTCGTAGATGAATAAGGCTTCAAGTCTGTGCGAAAAAGTAATAGAGTTTTGCTATAATTTATGACTCACAAATTTTAATTCGACTTTGCACTGAGCCATTTGCAGTTATGACTTAAGGGGGTCGTCTTATTGGGCTCTGAAAAGACACGTTGCCGGGAACTACTCAGAAAGAGAGAGAAGTACTTGCGGTGACGCCACTTTAGGCAATGTGACACATCAGATGATACTTTTGATTTTAAGCCTCCTATATATCGATTTACTATACTCGTCGGCCCGTCGGTCTGAAGTGCCATCAGATTTCCACACTTTCCTGTACTGTTTCTCTTCATATGTGATTTATTGATTAAGCGGTATTATACTAAGATGTATTACAGTTCTCAGAAGGCGAGATGTTCCGACAGCAACTGACGCTGGCACCACCATGAAATGTGAAATGTTCTACTTTGTTTAAAAGTTAATCTTCGTCCAGTACTAAGTAGAGACAGCATTGCTACGCTTCAATCAAACTGTCCCAAGCCAGATAGCTATTTTAAATATGTGATTCCATTTTGTTGTCAATTCTCTGCAGCACGCATATCGGTACTGCTTTGGTACTAAAGGTAACTATGAGAACAGTTCTTCCGACGAACAGTACGAATGCGTATTAAACTCGTGACATTTTGAGACTGTTTACAGCCGATAGCACTAGAATTGGACGTCAAGGAGGGGTTTGGTGATTTGTATAGAAAGTATAGTTGATATAAATTTATATCGATGCAAGAAAGAGGTAATTAACAATATTTTACCTGTGCATACAAATACACGGTTGCATCTTTCTCCATCCCCCATGTATAGGTGTCCTGATTAATCAGTTGTTGAATAGATGTGAATGGTATGGTATGTTTGGCAGTACTCAGCGAGGCGATCAACGTGGCGGTGACTACTGATGATATGACCAAGCAAAACAGGCACCAAGAACCGTGAACAAACCGGTTAATTTGTGAATCAACGCCTGGATTACCTTCAAGGAAAACAAAAGGTATATGAGCGGTTTTCAAGAGTAGTCATTTACGCAAGAACGAAACTGTTTAAATACGTTCTTAATATGATCCTAAGCCTTAAAGCTCTGAGGGACTAAATGAGAATAAAAGTATAATCTAACTGCTTGTCCAATATATATATATATATATCTCTCTTCAATTATTCAAGGAAAACAAAAGGTATATGAGCGGTTTTCAAGAGTTGTCATTTACGCAAGAACGAAACTGTTTAAATACGTTCTTAATATGATCCTAAGCCTTAAAGCTCTGAGGGACTAAAT
>JAQQZZ010031310.1:0-10734 GCA_030265115.1 Mopalia vespertina | reverse complement strand
CCTCTTTTCTCGCCTCTTACGATCGACCGAGGAAGCCGAGGGAATATTCTGCAGGGCCATGGCCCACCCGCTCCCTCCGCCCTATTGCAGATTGAATAATATTAATACTTATTATTTATATAAATGTATCAGTATGGGTGAGATGTAAAGGAGCCCTTCAATCATAATGACCCTCTGGCTAAGGGCAGTTTGTTTGAAGAGTGGCAAGGCTGTCTTTACTTACTGTAGCACTGGAGGAAAATTATGGAAATGCTTCACATCTTGGTTGTGCTAATGTCAATTATGGTTGGAATACACCGCCATCCTATAAAAGAAATACCCTTAAGCACGGTGCACAACACTAAGCAATCAATCGTAATGCATTATTTCTCTGCTGTGTAATAACAGTAACACTGCTGTGTAATAACAGTAACACTGCAGTGTAATAACAATAACTATTTTATTATTACTCTCTGAACTTTGACACTGACCGGACTACTTCTTTTTGAGAGGTCTGCTCTGTACAGTTTCAAAAGGATTATATATGTTTTTGTGTAGTTACTAGTATATATATATATTTATTTATTAATTATTTCAAATCACTGCCAAACAAACATTTGCACAGTAAAATCGAGGATAACAGAATGAATATAATTGTCTTTCTCTATAATAAAACTATACATATATAACGACTGTGATATAAATTTAAATAATAACAAATTAATACAGTAAAAAATAATAAAACTGCTGTATATACATTTACATAGTTGTTCTATAAGTAGTTTTCAAATAAAACCTTTTTTCAAATCTTAGTAAAGTTTCTTTTAAAAACAAACTAAGCTTCCAAAGTTGCTTGCATGTAGTTATCTCATTTTTACATAATTACAGTAACATGTATACATGTATATATATATAAGGTCCCGGGTTCGAATCCCGGTGGAGGCAAGCAAATTTTTCTCTCTTCATTAATTCAAAATATATATGGATGCATCAGGGTAATTAAACGTTGGAGATTTCAGTAAAAATCTCCAAAGAAATTCAGTGTCATTTTAATATTTTAATTTTAACACAATCCCGGTTGATTACAGAACGATTAGCTTATTGTTGACACAAATACTTAATGGAATATTAAACTTTTTAGTCTGAATAGGAGAAAGAGTAATCTTGTAAAATAACAAGCAATATTTCTAATTATTTTTTTGTAAATATTATTATAATTATTTATTTTTATAAAATTTTTAATACATGTATATTTATTATTTGGCCGGTTTTTAGAATTAAAATTCAATATTATAAAAACAAGTACTAAATTATCCAAGTTAGGATTATAGTATTCAGCAATCTGTATCGGAAATAGCCAACAAGAATTTGGCAAAAAAACCCAAAAATTTTATCAAAGTTTATTTTTTGTTTAAATTTATAACCCAAAGTACAGTGACATGCTTTCCACAAAATATCAATCGTCACTGAGTCAATAATTGTTTTTTATGGCAGGAAAATTAACTTGATTGCTGGATGTGTATAAACAACTACATGTACACTACATTGATCACTACTTATTTGTAAACTGGGCCATCATAGGTCCAAATTTCATTAAGAGAAAACTAGCCTATACATAGATGTAGCCGACTTCACTGAACACATACAGATTGAGAAAGCAGCTCAAGTTACTCGGCTAATCTAAGTCTGTTCTCAAACAATTAAAATAATACCACATATTACAGACTACATGTACTGTGGACACCAACTGAAGAACCTATGTATAACAGAATCTATGTACTTAACAAAACTGTGAACACTAAATAAAGAACCTATGTATAACAGAATCTATGCACTTAACAAAACTGTGAACACTAAATAAAGAACCTATGTATAACAGAATCTATGTACTTAACAAAACTGTGAACACTAAATAAAGAACCTATAACGTACATATAACTGTGAATGACCAGAGCTCTAACTGACTGAGCTACAAAGGCATACGACCTCGAATTTTCCTCCAGGTAAAGATACATGTAGCAAATCTCTTTCAACGAGAAGCTATGACACAGGGTTACTAAATTAGTGTTTTTTATAGAGAAATTACTTACAAATGTGTTAAATCACCTCAAAATTCTTCCATAAAATTGTTACTTTGGAAGCTATTTTAAAGGCTTGGAAACTGTGTATGGGAGTCAGAAGATCAATTTCCCCAGTTAGAAAGCATCAAGATTTCTCAGAAAACATAAATTTGTCTGTTTAAATGCTGTAAATTTCAGTAATATTGTCACAACTAGCAAAAATGTAAGCATTGTTCATAAACGAAATTTGAGGTGATTGACAGTATTGTGTGGGTTATACATGTATTTAAAATAGTCAGTTTTTCTTAACTAGTTTTGTATTTCTGTTCTGAAATATCTGGATGTAATTTAACTGAATAAAACTTATTTCACCGGCATTAAATATTTTTTTTGTAAATAGTGCGAGCGTCTTGTTGGATAATTTATTTTGACCATTCCATTACACAATGTTTATGGTATTCAAACTTACTGTGCAATACATGTACAATATCTATGTTCTCACAATATAAGAGCTGCATATCCCTTTGGCTATGGTTATGAATGTATTATTAATCACAGTGGCTGCCTTTGCTTTCATATGGCTTATAAATATTTTATAAGTGAAGCTTAATCACTAAAGAAGCAGACTTGTTTGACGTCACTGTTATTCAAATAACAAAATACAACTCACCTTTGCCCCCATCTGGCTTGACCTTGACCTATTTTCAGTACTGAACAGGGATCTGTCTTGAAGGTCGCATCGATACGACCGGTACATGAGGGGTACTCTCAAAATAAAGTTCCTATCCAAACTAAACGTTGTTAAAAGTTTTGGTGGTTGAGCGTCTCACAAGGTGAGCGATCAGCACATTTCTTGATTGAACGGTGAAAAGTAATATCACAGAAAAGTGAAGGTGGAGAAAACTGATAGTACGGTAATATAACACTGATAACGCTTCATTAGAAATTTCCTCGCCAAAAAAAAAATCCCAGTAACTCTGTTCACTTTACGTCCCTGTCCAATAATCAATACTTAAACAGTGAATGAGTATTAAACTAAAGCCAAAGGGCTACATGTACCTGTTAATATATAACAACAATTGAGTAAACTAACATGTGAATTACGTACTCGTTACAAACACAACACAGCCAAAATGTTCAATTATGTCGTCGTTAGAGGCAATGCGGAGTTCACCAATATCAGAATAATCCATAAATCCAATCTTGTAAACTCCAGCATGGCATATAACCCTTACCATCTAGATACATTAACATTGCCAGTAAGTCCTACAGTAACCAATTAACATGTAGTGGTTAATAGCTTATACCACAAACTTCCAGTTTTTAATCCCAATCCATGTGAATTTTATTCAGAGCACCGTCTCTGGTACATGTAGCTCAAAAAGTGTGATTTCAATACAATACAGATAATGATACCGATAAATCTCACTTGAACACAGATAGGCTAGGCTAGCAAAAAAATAGCTCTCTTTAGTTTCTCCAACTGATTCAGTTCGATAACTACTCTTGTGGGTTACACAGCTCAGCCAGCAGACCCAGACACAAAACTAGAAAGGTAGGCCTACAATTGACAACGTGCACCAAGCAGTTCGTGTTGTTCAATGAATATTTTTACGGTTTTCAATAAACGACACCGACCCAGGAAGAGACTATAGCAAGCATAATAACAGCAGTCGATAGATAGATTTGACAGTTCAGTAGTTTTCTGGGTGACAATTACGTCTCAAAACAGATGTGAAGACAGTTTTCCAATAATCTTACAAACAGAAGTGTCGTCGTTAATATGAAGGTGTGGCTTTTCAGAGATACATTGTAGTTAATCACTGTCAATCAATCAGTCACCAGGTAACATGTACTACCTACATTACAATACACAGACTACACCAGGCCCCAGACTGTCTAATTTTAACAGAACTCTTGCCTTGAAAGCATTTCCTTCACAGTGAGTAGGTGAAACAGCCCAAGGGATTACAATGCACTTATTTCATTATTACCTGAGCAAGGAATTAACCTCTAATCCAGGTAGATTAAACATGGTAAGTAAATACCTATATACATTATGATTGTGGCTTGTATGTAACACTGAAGTCAGAACTCAGCCATAACAAAAACTGTACAATAGAACTTACAAGTGACATAGTCCAGGTCCTGTACTAGACTGTCGGCTTGGACCTGGCACTTTGACATATGCCGATGGGACAGGTATACCTACAGTCTACCTATGGTAGGGTATTGACGTCATAGGCTGTACTCAGTGCATATGTAGGCTGTATAACAACGCTCAGGGGTCATTTGCAAAAGGTCAAAAGCAGAGGCCAGGACAAAAAGGTGTCGGTTTGGCCAGTTATCATAAGAAAAACCTGAACCATAGTAAAGATATATCATTGTTTGATGGCAGTACAAGATAGCCAATGATTTACACCTATCTGAGAGGTGACTCTATTGCTACATATATAAAGTAGACCACTAGCACCTCTCATCCACGACATTATAACACCCAGGCCAATAATGTAATAGACAGAAAAAAAGCATGTTAATTAAATGTTAAATAATTAAATTTACGTGTTATAGATTTCACTTAAATTATCTTTCATTTAGAATCATAAAGAGAAACATGTTAGCAAAATAATGTTCTTTTAAGACTTCTCAAGTGTCTTTATGAATACGGTCCCAACGGTCTAAGGGTAGATTGTTTCAAACAAAAACATACTATACTTAGCACTGAAGGATCATTAATTTTAAAAACACTAAACATTTTATTATTATGATCATACAAAATGCAAATTATTTTCATAAGTTTTGAACATGAGAAAAAATTCCAGGACCATCTGGAATATATAACTTTAATTGAAAGGATAATCTTTTTTATGTTTCGAGAAATAGGCCACAAAAAGCTACATACATGTACATAGTCTCCTTACAGATTGATTGATTGATTGATTGATTGGTGTTTTATGTCATGCTCAAGCATGGCATTGTTTTCTAACTATGAAAGAGCTTTAGCAATGTCTTAGCTAGGATTGGATATCTGTCTCTCAGAAATCGCTATCTGACTAGCTTAGACTATGCACCCTGCCGTTCCAGGCATAGTGTTAGCCAGATGGGTGTCTAGGTGTCTTTGAGACACCCAAGAAGCCATTTGAGACACCCTGTTTCAGTCAAATTTAACATTGAAGATAGGGGAACAGTAAAACGAGACACCATATTTCTGTAAAAATGGTGATTTGAGACAACCTCTTCTTGATTTCTGGCTAATATTATGGTTCCAGGTGTACTTATATTGCTAAAGAAAAAAAGAGTACTCACAATGGTACAGGCATGTTAATGAATTAAAATCGATGAATCATATCGTGTTCTATATAGATCTTAATCACAAGTTGTTACAGGTATAAATATAGATCTTTATCTATATGTTACTGGGAAATCTGATGTATGTTAAATGAATATTTAAACAGGAGACTAGTATCTTATTCAATAGAAAATAGTTCCATTCCTACTTTAAATACACGAAGATGCTAAAATTAAATGCTTCTTTCAAGATATACATACATATCATCTGATTGAACACGTTATGGTTGGTTGAATCTGAAATGTGTAATCAAGGGCTTAGGCAGGCACCCGTCCACCTGTCCAAATGGACACCCAGAAGGGAATGATTGTCTCATTTGGACACCCTGTTTTAAGAAACTTTAACATGCAGGAGATAGGAAAATTGGACACCCAGTTATTTGAAATGTGAAGCAAAATGGCCATTTTGTACACCATACTTTTGATTTCTGGCTAATCCCCTGTGTGTAATACATGTACAGGTACCTCATTCTGTGATGATCCAGATTTCCTTCCAAAGGAACTATTATCAAATTATTAATGTTGGTTAATTAATCAGTCCTTCACCCTGTGTTTTATTTGATTTGTTTGTTTGTTTGTTTGAGTAGGGTTTAACGTCACACTCAAGGGTATTTCACTTATATGACGACGTGCCAGCCCAATGAGTGAAGGAAACCACCCTCGACACCACTGGCAACAAACAAATACAAGACGAGACAAATACAGGACAACGACAGGACGCAATACAGACATCACAAACAGATCGGCTTTCTATTCCCCTTTAGCTCTGAGAGCACCAGGGCAACATTTAGCTCCCTCCAACCACCTGCGTGTTTTATTTGAAGACTAGTATAGCTTCATTCATGTATGTCATTAATATACAGTTTGCTCTCTGGTTGGGCAGTTTCTTTTATAATCCGATTAAACTAAATACAGAGTAAAATATGAATTTGATCTAAATGTGCATTGATCTATTTATTCCTGAACAGCACAGAGAGTAAAACAAAGTACAATTGACTGGTTTTAGACAATACATGTTCTTCAAAGCAATTAATACAGTTTGCACAGGATGCAAGATTTGATGCAACAAGCTACTACATGTATGCATAGAATGTAAGGTATGATACAAAAAGCCAAGCAGAGGACATCGAGTGTATGACACAGAAATATAAAGTGAGCAAATTTACAGAGAAAACCCTTAGAAAAAAATACAGGGGTTTCGAGTTATGGTGTATAGACAGACAACAGACATAAATTGGCAACTTCATTTTGCAAAGAGTCTCCACTGTGTTGTCGTAACATGCTATGTCCATTGATTGATTGATTGATTGATAAGTCTTTTACACCGAATTCGGTGGTATTTCAGCTACGCTGTGGCCAGTAAATATTGCCTATTTCTATATTCATACCATCTCAAAACAGCCCGTATTGTCCGCATGTTTGTGGATACTATCATGCATAGCGGTCACTTAGACGGGAACAGCGCACTTTGGTGTTGCTTAACTTTTATTAATTTGAGTGGATTTTAAGTCAATACTGCCCTCTGGCTAAGGGTAGTTTGTTTGAAGAGTAGCATTATGCTGTCTGTACTTAGCACTGGAGGAAAATTAACTTTCCAACATTATGAAAACACTTCACATCTTGGTTGTGCTAGTATCAATTATTGTTGGAATACATTCCTGTCATATAAGTGAAATACCCTCAAGCATGGTGTTAAACATCAACTAATCAATCAATCAATTAAGGCAATACTTAAGGTTATTTCACTCATATGACAGAAAACAACTCCTGATGCCACAAGCAAAAACAAAGTTTTTCCCAACTTTTAGAAAAACTTGAGTACCTTAACAGACATGAGGCCTGCTTTTGTCAAGTTGGTACATGTAGGTTACATGTTATTGAAATTCCAACTAGGTCCATGAAATTTTTTTCTACTTTTCATGTTAGTATATTTCTCTCTGAAGCAATAACAAAAACGGTTTCATGCAAACATTATGCATCGTATCGGGTCTTTAATAAGTCATGCTATTTCAGTATGAATAGAATAAATAGACTGATCGTTAATTCAAGGGTGCTAACTTGTTTACGTGAACACTAAAAAGAAACATTTTCAAAAAGATATTGATTTTTGGGGTGAATGCTTGTCCAAATAGTGTTTGATGGATTTAAATGGTGTAAATGAGGTTGACTGTGACACAAACAAGGACATGCATATGCAGAAGAACTTTCAAACATGTTGTCAATAGACCGCGAGATCCAATATATCAAGACTAACAAGGTGAGGTGTTGGCAAGCAGTGGTAGTGAATAGAAATCGCTTCCGAACACACAATCAAGGGTAACCACGCATAAAATTACCATAAAACAGATCAACAATAAACCCGGCTTAGGGACGATATATCAAACTGGCGATTAACATTGACAAGTTTCTTTCTTATTTTTTTCAAAGCCTTTTCAGGACAAGAAAAGTGACCAGACTTTGACCAGTGAGTTATTCAGCCCTGGACACTGACCACTTGATGGGTACTCTAATGCCATGACTATGCCACCACCCTATTGGAGTTACCATGGCAACAGGCCATCAGTATTGAGGTCAGCCTGTAACTGGTTTATGGATCAGACATAATGAAGACTTATGGGAAGTGTCACTTCCTGTTTGATCAGCACAAGTTAACAGCAGATAAATTAGACAAACTCTGAATTTCTTTTCTAGATATCATCACTTGAATTAATGTCAATTGTGGTTAAATGTAAACCATTGATATATTCAGGAGTATATATGACAATAAAAAACTGAATTTTGTTCTATAAAAAACTCAATATTTGGACGTCTATGAACCCCTGATATTATATACACGTTCTACATTTTAATTACCTTGATATCACATATTACCTTCCATCAAGAAATAAAGTTCAACTGACCGACCGATCAGACACCAGGGGCTAGTTGCTCGAAACAGTATTAAATTTAATCCTCTATTAGATGACGTCACACCATGTTGAAGGTCTGTCTCTAACCCAGTATTAGCGATTTAATCTGGTGTAAGCGACTAATAGGCTTTTGAGCAACTGGCTGCAGGTATTTGAAGGTAATATATGATGAAAATGTCGAATATAGGTCCCTCAGATTCAATAAAAACTAAATTTTCACTGAAAAATATTGAATATTTCTCTTTTCAACAATGAATATTTAATATTTGATAGAGATTAAATTCAATGTCAGCAGCTCGCTGTTGTGGCTTAGTGGATAGCATGTGCAGCGCTTACAAATCCTACTTCGGTGTACCATCCAGTCCATCCACAGGTTCGAGTCTGTCTATCGACCCTCAAGTACATGTACATGTATATGAGTGAGTCACACAAAGTGACTGCGGCAATCGCAGGGTGATTTTTACATGGTTCCCTTTCAGATTTCCACCGTAATTATAGGCCAGGAATGAAGCGTGACAATAAGTCATTATATAAGTGAAATACCCTTGAGTACGACGTTAAACCCCAATCAAACAAACAAACAAACAAATCTATGAGAACTTTTTATTTTATATACATTGGATTTTCATAATATCAGTGGGCTATAGAATCATAATTTTATTCAATTTTAGTGAACCAAATATTAAATTTTTCTAAAAATGGTACTACAGAAAATGAGTACGATCATTCCCTAGCAATGAGAATATGAAGAGTTTCGTTGTGTTAGAAAATTAATGCTCCTCCAGGACAAATCCAGACAACTACATACATGTAAGTCCTTAGCGGTGTCCTTTTAATACACAAACACTGATACGCTAAAATAAATTCTGTCTTTTGTTAGGGTTTTTGGGGGTTGTTTGTTTTTCATTATTCTTTGTTTCGTGGGTTGATGTAGCTTTTCTTACATTTGTTTGGTGGGGAGGCAATTTGCTTATATAATCCTATTTTCTAAATCCCACACAACTCTTCAATGGCCACAGCAAGGGAATGAAATTAAAACACAATTAAATTTCTATGCAAAAAATATTGCACATTTTATTTGCATAATTAAGCTTTTTACTATATTTCTATCCCTGAAATTCACTGAACCAGTCAAGTTAGAAACCACACAACTTTCGTATTCAAACAGATTTAAGACAGCAGTTAAGAGCTGACAGTTTAAATTAAATTCCTGTTTATTAAGTTTAGATTAATTCCCATGGTTGTGTTGCTGAGTTCCCAGATTTTGTAAGTGAAGAGAATCGAGTGAAAGAGAAATTTAAACTAGATAAAAGTCCGTACATTGGTAGGTTCACTACATGTAGGTTGAAGAGGTGTTCATAAGTTCACACTGTTTCCAATTCTCGATACCGTAGCCCGTTCAGAAGGCTCAGCTAGTCGAATAATATGGACATCATGTGACAACATACATGTATCAGACTATAAATTACATGTATATCTTGTATTTTGTACTGGGGTTTTACGACCACTCCTAAATAAAATGTCAGATTTCTTAGGAACACAAAATCTAAGATTACAAATTTCTGTCCAGTATCTTACACAATGAAGGCCTACATATTATTTCTGTCCAGTATCTTACACAATGAAGGCCCACATATTATATCTCTCCAGTATCTTACACAATGAAGGCCCACATATTATTTATCTCCAGTATCTTACACATTGAAGGCCCACATATTATTTCTCTCCAGTATCTTATACACATTGAAGGCCCACATATTATTTCTCTCCAGTATCTTATACACAATGAAGGCCCACATATTATTTTCAAAATTTCTCCCGAAGACATGGGATTTCACTTGACCTATGGTTGAATGGGGGGGGCATGATTCTCCAGGGTGTTGATGGCGTACTTACGGTTATTTCACTTATTTTCATGGACCCTCTGTTTGAAAACTAATGATTCTGTATTCAGGGCTGTCGATGAATAAAACATAGGCAAGTGAGCCACCACTTTCCTACATTTAGATGTAGGTATAAGCTGTGGGGAGTTTTTAATGGTAATATTGTTGAAATTGGCAAATAATTTAATCGTAAAGGCGAGTAAGCGGTCAATCTCCTTATTCTTAACTCGGGTGATGACAAGGCCAATGCGAGTGATCACTCTCCTTTCGTTGAGAGGCCTGTGTATTGCGAAGGCTGGAAGCATGCTGCCCATCGTCAGAATAGCTGTGACAAATTTCAGTAACATTATAAAAGGTTTGTTTGTTTGATTAGGGTCAAACATGCAGTCTTAGCTAGAGACCCGTCCACTTCTAAAAATGGTTAAAATGACAGGAAGAAATTTTGAATATTCACATGGAAAAGATAGTAATATGGATTATTGTTTGTTTGTTTGATTGGGGTTTAACGTCGTACTCAAGGGTATTTCACTTATATGACGATGTGCCAGCCCAATG
>JAQQZZ010031299.1:0-10734 GCA_030265115.1 Mopalia vespertina | reverse complement strand
GGAATATCAGCTTGTAATGGTAATCTGTCTCCATGCCTTTTGAAGCGAGAAAATCGCTATCTTCACTCGGTTAAAATTCTGGGCTCATTCTGCCGTGAGCCTCTGTAGCTCAGTCAGTTGAGTGTTGGTCCTGTAACCCAAAGGTCCTGGGTTCGAATCCTGGTGGAGGCAAGCATATATTTCTCTCTTCATTTATTCAAAATATATATATCTTAAGGTTAGTCGTCAGAGTATTCGCCCTCTTAATCGAAAGGACGAAATTCAATCCCTGAAACTCATGAACATAATAACAGATAGGCTTTTGCATTAAAGCGTATAAAGCTCAGAAAACATATTTTTGCTTTATTTTATTAAAATATTACCCAAAGCACTATCTCAATCATGTTCTTAGAATTCCATATTATCTCAATAGTGTAAGTATTCAAAAATATTATGATTGTTACGGATAATTTTTATCACAATAGTCAAATACGAGACAATATGTCACCATAGTCCGTCATAATTTAATTAAAATGTTTTTCTTAACAAAATTGCAAGATTGAATGTAACTATTCAATAGTATTGCAATTGTTGCAGATTATTTCTATCACAATAGTCAAATAAGAGACAATCTTCCCAATAGTCTGTCATAGTTTAATTAAAGTATTATTCATAACAAAATGGCAATAGTGTAAGTACATGTATTCAATATTAGTGCAATTGTTGCGAGGCCCATGGCCGTGGCTTAGGGGTAGCGTGAGCGCTTGCTAATCCTACTTCAATTTACTGTTCAAAGGATTGAGTCTCCCTGTTGACCATCACATATATCAGTGAGTCACACGATGTGGCTCCGGCAATCATGGGGGTGGATTTTACAAGGTTTCGATCTCACAGTTTTCCACCGTACTAAGGCAAGATGCAGTGTGAAGTGGACAATCCATTGTCATATAAGTGAAATACCCTTGAGTACAACGTTAAACCCCAATCAAACAAACAGTAGTTGTTTCTATTGAAGCTGATTGAATATTTAATCTTATATTAAAGAACTTGTTCACCAATATTGAATTTTCTATTGGTTGCATGTCAGATCGCATGTAACAAGATTGGTTGAATATAGTGAACGCATTTCGCTACTTCAGTTCTAAATGGCATGTAGTATACATCTTTCATTCACAATTTGTCCTGTATATTTAAATTGAAATGTATGTATTCTGGAAAAGTTACTTTCTACTGTGTTTTGGTGCTCTGGCTAAGGGCAGTGTAATTTATATTTATGCTGTCAACTATGGAGGAATATCAAGTTTTCGACAGAACCTTTGTATATAACACTTCACACTATGGTTGTGTTGTTGTTAACTCTTTGGAAGTACACCGTCGTCATGTAAGTGAAATACCCTTAAACACGGCGTTAAACACCAATCATTCAATCAATCTACTGTGTTTTGGTTCTCAGCCGTGGTTCAGTGGTCAGCATGTCAGACTGCTGGTCATCCTATGACGTACCTCTAACTGTATCAAGTCCCCTAGGCAACCTCAGGTACATATGAATGTCATGGACTCATTAGTATCATCATTCCACTGAAACGGGGACTACACTTGTTTCTGATTGGACTTCTGATTGAGAAATTTACCTTTTTATGGATGGTTTAGTGTGACTTTTAACTGTTGGTTTACATCACCTTCACTCCAGTTAAATACCATTAAAATGATATAAAAAATGCTTTAATTAATCAAGCAAGAAATCAATCAATCTCCTGACACAATTTAATTAACAAATAAGTTAAGGTGATGACCATTAAAATCCAATCAAAGAAATGACAGGTACTACATGAGTATCTAATTAAAACCAAATCTTAATTAGTTCTCCTGCATTTTTTTAATTTTATTTTATTTTTTGGGATCAGACATAATTCTATAATAAACTACATACAGTATCATTATGCCATTGTGAGGCTCCTGCAAAGCCTCTGTTCTAATTGGCCAATAAAATTACAAATTGCATAAAAATCAATTTGTGATTTCCAAGTTCATTCTAGACCATCCAATTGGGATACAATTTGGTCACGTGTACAGCTACAACAACACAATAAGAGAGACCTATTTTGGTCTGGTATTAATCAGATTGGGTACCTGTGTGCCTGTTATTCAGAGGCCCGCTGCCGTGGATCATTGGTTAGAATGTCTGCTTACTGATCCTATTTCGAAGTACCGCTCATGAGTTCAACTCTGTCTGTCAACCTAAGATATATGAATGAGTCACACGATGTTGCTCCGGCAACTGCTGGAGTGGTTTTTATAAGGCTTCCTCTTGGTTTTCCGTCATTTTAAAGTTAGTCCTGTGCTGTAATCTTTTCCGGCATAACCTTAAAATAGATCCTCTAAAATTTTGGGAGATAACCTAACACTTGTATTTTCCCCTGGTTTGCATAAAATACATAAATACATAAATTTGCCTTAGTGAAAAATAAAGCAAAATTGCTTTCAAAATCAGTACCAAACTGCATATTTAGACAAAGACTGCACACAATTTGGGAAACCTATAAATAGGTCCACCTAAATTAAGTTTGCATAACCATAGGGAGACCCTGTTCTGTCCGTTCTCCCCAACAGCACAGGCCTGATATAAGTGGAACACTCTTGAGGACAATGTTAAACCCCAAACAAACAAATTAACAAACCAAACAAACAAATAAACAAAACAAACCTACTTAGAGTCTTTAAACACATTTTCTTTCTATAATTTCAATTAATTTTTTTAAAGTATTTTCATAACTTTTGGTATCACTGTTGAGATTGGCCTTCTCTCCGCACACTTAATTAGGCACATGGTTATTATTGGTTAAGGTGGTCATCGCCTCACCCCTGCAGTGTTCCAGACATGTGCTTCAATATTCTGCTGTATGATACGCAGAGTGTTGATGGATTTGAATTGAGAACCACGTGGTTTCTTTTTAACCACAGCCTGACAGCTTTCATCAAGGAAGGAATTAAGTTTCTGTAGGGTTTCTAAGAATGAAACACTGATCAATCAACCAGTGAGTGTGTCTGGGAAGAATTGAATTAAGCCACTGTGGTTTTATGATATCCTGATTATTCCACATTCCATTGTCAATGCTCAGACATCTTTGTGTATTTTGGACTGTAGATGCTGAAATTTAACTCTTTGTTCCGCTTCAGAATTTGGTATACCTATCACCTAACTGGCTTCTTCCTTGGGCTGTTGAGCAATAATCAATCAAGATATTGTTGTTGTTTGGGTATGATAAAATCTAATCTAGGCAGGCCATGCACATTGATTTAGATATACATATATAACTTTATTTTCTGAGGGTAAATACATGTAAACACAAATTATCTCTGTCAGTTTAAAATAAACTGGTCTCCCCAGAGGCCCTCATAACAAATTGATTGATGAAATTAAAACATGAAATAAAAAAAACACAAAAAAACAGTTGAATGTACATGTATTTGAAGATTAAACTGATCAAAAGTCAGTATTCATTTTCCATTTAAAAAATTACTGCTGAAGACCCTTCCTCTTGGGCATAAATTCATAGATCAGACATTTCTCCCCAAGATCTACTTAAGACAAATACATTGTACATAAACTTTTCACTTTTTGACTTGTAGACATTCAAAATTGTTTTCATTGAGATGCAATTTTATTTTCATAAACAATTGTTTTCAGTTGAAGTGTTTGTCCAGGAGTGATTAAGTATTGTATTTGACACTGAACGTCTTAACAGTAAATATTTCCAGGAATACTCAAACTAACTTAAACTTAATTTTGAAGCATGTGGTGGGACTTTTATGGAACTTTCAATTTATGTATAGTTTCAATTCATTTGCTTTTGTCATGTACACCCTTTGGTTTTAGTGGGCGATTGGAACTTTGTGCTCCCAGGCATCACAAAGCCTGTCTGTGGTGGTGTTTTTAATTTGCGGTTTCCATTTTTTCCAGGAACTTTTACTTTCTTATTCATTTCAACAAGTGAAATGCCTTTGCAGAACTTTGGTTCATTTTCTGTTCTTTTTTCATTATCTGATACTGAGGCATTAGTATTTCCACCTATTTAGTAAGGTACAATGATTAATGCTGCCTTCTTACAGGAAGCCACAAATACTCTTGATCAGCTATTAATGAGAGATATTCTCACAAGGTTGACCTGTTATTAGTTTATAATCAGCAGGGCATCTTGACCAGTTAAGGGGAGGGAATTGAAAGCCACTTATTCAATAGTCAGATGGTGTGCATTATTGAGGCTTCAGTGTTATAATTAGTGTATGGTGTCCATCATGGCCTCTGTAAGCCCCAGAGGATGGGCTAATTAAAGTTCACTCTGTTATCCTTGATTTGGTGATCTCCCTTTGGGGTTAATCTTTTGGAATGGAGGGAAAGGTGTAATATGACTGTGTAATGGAAATTAGTCTGTGCATGGATATTGTTCATTTTAACAATTTTAACATCAAAGGTGAGCCATGAACTCACAACTGATTGAAATTAACACCAGTAATTGAATAAAGCGAACTTAGTAATTGACATCTTTGGGAAACTTTGACATTTTTTGCGTTTATTGATGTTCTCCGTTGGGACCAAAATCTGAGAAGCTTAACTGAAATTGCTTAGCTTTGAACTTTGTCTCAGTAAACAGGTCATGTTATAAAAAATTATGATTTGATTATGTCTCAATTTAGGAATTTCTTCTCAATGCAAAAGTGTACTGAGAGTATGTTTTCAGACTTGATCAGTTTTCTAATGGTACTTTCTTAGCCTTAATTTTGCTGCAATTAAATGATTTGTTGAAAATAACATGGCGCTTAATTTGTATTTATAGCCTTTAATCTGTTTTCAACAACTTTGAATTTTGCACTAGCCTGACCTGTACTGCATTGAATTGGCTAAGACAAATTGTAAAACAAATAACTGTTAATTGTTACCACGTTTTATCATTTTAAGTTCTCTAAATTAACAATTTCCTGTTAAGCTACAGTTCATTGAGTGGAAATAGATTTCTGAATGCTTAAATGCCAAAATCGTATTACTATTTCTTACACTATCCTGATACATTGACAGAGGAGTTTCCAAAAAAATTATCCAAGTTCCTATCCCAAATTCATCCGAAAATAATCAGGGTTCTGTAACCCCTTCAGACCTGCCTACCCAGTGTATTCTGGAGTATTTTGTACACATAATTTATGTTAAATACACAAATCTACCATCAAAATACACACAGGAATTAATAAACTGTGGTATGCTGTATCACAATATGGTAAGACAATACTCATAAAAACCTTCTTTTTTTTTACACATAAATGTCTTCTAGGCTAGGCAGGTCTGCCCCTTTTGTCTTGGTTATAACACAGATATTACATGTATGAAAACAGTAATATATTGATATTAATTTTGGCTTGAAATATCTTGAACAGCTATATGTTTTCAGCAACCAAATTGGTTCCAGAAACCCCTCTTCCTGTACAGTGAATAAGGCATAACACTACAAATTGGCACTTTGATTTACATGTATCAAGTAAAATTGCATGTATGTCTCGGTAAAATCACCTCAATTAAGAAAATTATTTCAGTTGATTTCCCTGTGTTGATCATTTCCAATGCAGCATGGATCTGCTAGCAGTGTATGCTTTCTTAGCAGTAGATCTATATGAAGTAATGAGTTTTCATTGTCTTCCAGCCAAAGGTTAATTGAACCGTGACTGTCTTGGTACCGTTTGGGAGGTGTTTCTCTTCCCAAGCACGTTTCAGGGGATGGACTCACGATTAACCCTCACTACTTGTCCTAGCTGACCTTCAAAGGCATAACTTATAATGGAGCTTTCCCATGTTTGTCTCGTTATTGCTGTTCCCATCGCCAACAATTGCCAGATTCTGTCTGGTAAACTATCTAAACAAGTTGTCTTCTAAGTCAGACTGTGGCTATTAAAGGCTACTATAATTGAAGTATATTTATGCTGTCAGCTTTGGAGGAACATTAATTTCCCGGCAGAGTGTTTATATATTACATTTCACATTGTGGTTGTGTTGCTGTTCACTCTTTGGAAATACAGCACCATCATATAAGTAAAATACCCTTAAGCATGGCGTTAAACACCAATCACTGGACAAACTATTTAAGTAAGCATTCTTAACATCACTAACAGAAGCCATATTCAGGAAAGGGTGCACATGATCAAATCTAACTTTGGCAAGTGTTGGGGGTCCATTATTTGGAATCCTTTGCAGATGAGTAGAGCTGTAGAGGAATCGAGTGATTTTCTCTGTAGACATGCTGCTGTCATATTGTTTGTTTTATGGATTGGTGTTTTATGGATTGGTGTTTTATGCCATATGCAAGGGTACCTGTATTTCCCTTATATCATGACAGATTATCCATTTTTGGCTATGACTAACCTAAATACTGTGGAAAACCAGTAGGAAACCTCATAGACTGGAACCTATGAGAGGTACATTGGAAGAAGATCAGTAGTCCAACATGCTAACCACTGATTGCAAAGCATGGCCGCGGGCCTACCAAGCAAAGAAATTGAAATAAATACCACTATAACTCTTTAAAAAGCTAGTGAATATTTTAGCTTTCTCAGTAGCCTCCTGACATAGTGTTAGGAGAATCGGCTGTGTTGCTTTTCTTCCACAAACGTACCATTGATTTTGGAAAATCTAAAATTAGAGTTTCCAGGAAAATTCTTGCAAGAAAGCTAAGATAAAACTTTTATTGTGCCTCTTTAAATGCTTTTATCATATATTTTTTAAAATTTCTATGTTGATACCTTCACCACATATTTTTATTGGTTTAATAGCAAAGGTTTTGCTGAACGTTTACAACTTTATTTATAACTCTATGTCAGTTGATGTTCATCAAAAGTTAATGATGCCTGGATTATGCTTCTAGTAAACATTTATCTCATAAGAAATTTACAAAAAAATAAACTGAAAATCATAAAAGAGAAAGTAATGTATTTATAAAAGCTATAAAACCAGTATGTCAGGGGCAATTACTCTGAATTTTATTTTTTGTCATCTGTTTTATGATATTGTTAACATTTTTAAAAAAATTATGAAGTACTTTTTTGAGTTTTACTACAGACTCTGTGAAATATCTTTATACAAGAATAACACACAAAAAAATCTACTTTCGCAATCCACTGTGTGAGAGTTAAGAGCTGAAGTGACATTTGTGTAAGGGGGCTGTGGGATAGTTTCCTGTTGCCCTTCTACTCTCAGAGCTAGAGGGGACCAGAAGGTGATCTGTTTGTGATGTCTTGTACTTGTCCTGTCTCTGTGTTCCAGTGACAAGTCATAGGTGACTTAATTCCTTCATCCATTGGGCTGAAACACAGTCACATGAGTGAAATAATCTTAAATGTATGGCATTAAAAAACCAAATCAAATAAATGTCTTCATTTAAACTACCGAGAGATTGCACATAATATCAATTTCCCCAATCCATAGTGGTTGGTTGGTAGCGTTCTTCGCACATTGAACTGACTGATTAAACTGTTGACAACTGAAAGGAGTTTTGAGTTTATGTTTAGTTTACAGCAAACCACAGGAATGTACATGTAAGATTTGTTTCAACGGTGGAAAAAAGTTTTATATCCAGCCAACTATTGACGTTGAAAGCATAACATTTCTCAGGTTTTTGCGAGGTTTAAGGGCGCTAGGACTCTTCAGTCAGATCTGTGCATTGTTCATTCTTCCCAACCTGTCTGATTGCTACAGCCTATCACTGGACTCCTAGGTATTCTTGCCAAGTTCCGTCTACCCTGAGGAATTCCTGAATATAAAATAGGTCTAAAACTATCAACTGATTCAAGGCCGTGGAACATATGAACTATAAAGCCTATTCCTCTTTATGTATATACATGATCTGTGTATGGGCTGTCAATCTTTCCACCTTTGACGTCATGCAAAAAGAGTACGCTGACCTCTATACAACTTTTTATTGGCTCAAGCTTTTATAAGACGTACAACATAGCACTTAATTATAGCACAGCACAATTGCATTATTTCTCTTCTATCATACTTGGTAATGACTTGTAACGGAGATAAAAAAAATAAGACGAAATCGTATTGGAAAGGAATTGCAGGTGGTTGGAGGGAGCTTCCTGGTGTCCTGGTGCTCTCAGAGCTAATGGGGAACAGGAAGCCGATCTGTTTGTGGTGTCTGTATTGAGCTTGTCGTTGTCCTGTATTTGTCCCGTCTTGTCTTTGTTTGTTGCCAGTACTCACCCATTGGGCTGACATGCCGTCATGTGAGTGAAATAACCTTAAGAACGGCGTTTAACTCAATCAAACAAACAATCAAACGTATTGGAAAGCAATGGTTTTGATCTTTTTGATGGTATTAACCTTGTGCTTTCGGTATTGCATAAGACAGAGAAATGCGTGTACCATTCGCATAACCACTATATCTCCAACGATAATCATTATGCACATATTGGCTACCAGTTTCAAATCTGTTGACATCTTATTGGGTGTGAAATCTCGAAATACTTTTGGAAGTCAGTTTGAAATCTCTCATTATGTACATGTAGGACTGGTCGGTTTTCAGTAATGAAGGAAAACGTGTCAAATTTCTCCCCACCACTGTATATGAGGTCACCAATTTTAACCTTAGATGTATAGGATTTCATTCAAACTACATATGATTATGTACATATATGTTTGAATAACAGCGTGTGGTTGTCATTTGTCAGAAGATATGTAATCATACAGAATTATGATTGGCTGTCAGTTGGAAATTTATCTTCATATAGAATTGTGATTGGGTGTTAGTTTTAAAATTTTCATCATATAGGATTGTGATTGGCTAAAAGTTTAAACTCTAGCTGTCATCATATAGGACAGTGATTGGCAGTCAGTTGAAATCTGTCTTTCTGTTAGACTTTGATTGGCTGTCAGTTTGAAATCTGTCTTTCTATTAGACTTTGATTGGCTGTCAGTTTGAAATCGGTTTCCAAGATCTGTAACCTGATCAGTCGGGCAGACTAACCAAAGATTACTGTTCCTTAAGCTCTCTGCCAAATACCATAGCTTACGTCTCTTACACTTTCTAATAGAATGGCAAAAGTTTAATGTGATACTGACTGACCCCAATCTATTGGGTTGAACTCAAATCGATGAGAACCATATTATTCAACCTTTACGATAAATTCTCCAATGTCGGCTTTAATATGTTGAATAAATGTGTCGAATCTTCAGAAGAATAATGGCAAGTAGGTGACGGGAGTTTCTTGTTGCATTTTTGCCCTGGTGTTCTCAGTGAAAAGATATGTACAACAAGAATAAATGTATAACTTTTGTTAGGCCTTTTGCTGTAAATGTGTTGATTTGTCTTAACGCTCTCTGGCTAAGGGCAGTATTGTTTTAAGCATTTTCATACTGTCTTCACTTATCACTGGAGGAACATTTATTTTTCAACAGCAAAACACTTCACATTTTACCATTGGATTACACCGCCATAATATTAGTGAAATACCCTTCAGCACGGTGTTAAACATCAATCAATCAATCAGCCGAGGTATTATGTGCTTGTCTTGTATGTTGTCACTGCATGTTGAAATAAGGGATGATTTCCTTCACAAGTTGGGCTGGCACACCGTTATATTTTGAGACAAATAACAATAAGAATGTCACACAACATCAATCAAACATTATGAAGAATAACCATTATTTTGATGAGAAATTTACCATGTTAACAAGATGGCTTTTATGTGGTTTGTTTTTCACCAACAATGCAAATTCCTCATATAAGTGAAATGCCATTGTGTATGATATTAAACCCTGATCAAATTATTAAAGCTATCATTTCCACCTCAATCAAATACAACAGCACAAGAAAATCAGTGTACTGTACGTGTATTTATTTTCTGTATACCATATGACATCAAATTTCTCACATTATGATTCCAAGTTCAACTAAACTAGAAAACTATGTAATGTGATTTTTTAAGAACTTTTTGAATTGTTTACAAAATATCTTCATGGTTGTATCATACCTAGGACACATATTGAGCTAGTAGAAACCTCTAGACTGGGCAGAGCCATTGATTACACAACCATTTATCTACAACACACACATGTGTTGACAACCTCTGCACTTTAGGGGTGGTAAAACACTGTCTCTGGAATATTAAACAAGTACTGACTATTTGAAAACAGATATTTTTTATCGGAAGCTGGTAACATTATTGACTTCAGTTCTGCTGTTGGATTCCTGCTATTTCAGCATGTTTTAGCACTCAGCCATACTAAACTTACTATTGATTATGGATCAGTACTGTGTCATATTAAAAACCAATGCTACTACAGTACACGAAAGTATTAAATTCATGACAGCGTGCTCACGTTCAATGTTTTTGAGTCTTTTTGTTGGTAATTTGGGAGCGTCTGAACAACAGCATGTCTTCGCTGTGTGTTCATCATTTACGCACCGTGTGTTCACCGTTTACACACCATGTGCACACAATATTTCCACTTTGTGAACACAAATGATGAGGATAATTCTGTGGTGCACTCTACATGTACTAATATTTTGGATAGTTATAATAATGAATTACCATCAATCTTCTAACATTTCGGTGATAATGGTTGGAGGGAGCTTTCTGTAGCCTAGGGCAACGGGCAACATGAGCTGATTTGTTACCACCTCTTCTAATCTGCACAGCGGGTGGTTGGAGGGAGCTTCATGTTGCCCTGGTGCTCTAAGAGCTAAAGGGGAACAGGAAGCCGATCTGTTT
>JAQQZZ010031288.1:0-10736 GCA_030265115.1 Mopalia vespertina | reverse complement strand
AAACTGATATAACTGTTTAATTCAACACAAACTGATATAACTGTTTAATTCAACACAAACTGATCAGAAGCATATTTCAGTGATGTTTATTATTTGTTGTCCTTTAGAAGACATCAGTCGACCAAAACAAGCTTCACTGGTTCAATTTCATTGTAAGGTTAAAATATTGATAAAAAATTTCTATTTGGGGATATTATCTTTCTAAACATTGCTGAAAATTCGCTTTGTGAGATTAGTTAAAATTATCTTCGTAAATATTGGTGAAAGGTCTCTTTGTAAATTTAGTTAAAATTCTCTTCATAAATGCTGGTAAAGATTCTGCTGAATCTGTTTCATATTTACCACTTTTTTTCACTATTGCAAATCTTACATAACACATGGTCTTGTATGTTGATGATAAAACCAGAATCCACTTGACAGAACACTATTTACTCTGATACCTCAGAACACCAACAGACTCGTTTCCGAGATATGTTATTATTAACATCCTGTAGGTGATTGGCTTAAAAACAAAAAATGTTGTTACAAAATGACATGTTGTTTTTTTTTGTTAAAGTGAGGAGAGGGGTATGGGGCAGAATTATTGTATTATATTCTCCAGTAAATATTGTTGGAGAGGAAGGAAGCTGTTTGGGTGGCAACTTGTGCTGTCATAGCTAGGTGCTTGTAAGGCTGCCTGTCTCACACTAGTTTAACAACCTACAGGTTTACAGCAAGAATATTGGCACAAACTATCCATGCTATTTACACCAAAGATATATATCATGTCTGCAGAACAACTTCTTTAGGTCCTTAGTAAAAGTCAGTGAGCTGTTGAAAAGCTTGTGTAGGTTATAATACAAAGACACTTCTGTCATATAAGTAAGATACCCCCGGAGAGGATATTAAACACCAATCAATTAATTTAAACAAAGATCCAAAATGTCAACTCATTATGAGGCTGAAGACCTGAAAGGTATCTTTACCAGGCTATCTTCCATCAGCATTCTCTCTTTTAGATAGAAAGGTCCCTCTCTGTTTTTGTTTCATCCTAAGAAATCTTCTACTTTCATTGCCCTTTCACTCAACCTTTTTCAATTTTATTGAATTAACATTTGACAATTAGCTGGGATTATGCTGACATTAATTTCCATGACAGTCGTTAACTAGCTGGAGGTGTTGAAGAATGAACAAAACCAAACCTGAATGGAATCAAGTTCAGACAGCTGTTAAGAGGAGACATTGTTAAATCTATTTCCGTCTTTCAAACTCTTCATGCTCACAACATTATATGAGATGTTGATTACTTCAATCATGAAGCGTGTTCATCTATCCTCATATCAGTTAGCTTGGTGTTGTATTTCAATTAAAACCGAAAACTTACACCTTGTTCATGGGCAAACATTGTTCAGAGAGTTAATATTGATTAGCCTTTATTATGTAATGAATAAGGACATCCAAGGGATGTTTGGGAGGGTGGTAATCGATGTAACTGATACATTCGTAACAGAAGATTAATGGTGTGCTAATCTAGGGGGGAGGTATAAAGACACAGGGTGTCCTGTTCACTGTACAGATTGATGTCAGGGATTCAACTGAATCTGAAGTTTATTTCTGTAATAATTGAATTCGATATTGGGGTGATTGCCTATTGGCCTTAAGGCTTAACATGTATTATATTGCTATAGTATCCAGGTACATGTCATGCCACATGATTTTTCATTTGATGGTAGACAAAGAAGCTCTGAAATGGCGTAATCACATTTGAAAGGATAATAGAAAGCATATAGGATGTTGTACGATATAAAATGTGCCCCCCCCCCCCCTTACACACACACCCACCCACCCAAAAAGGAAAAAAAAAATATCTTAAGTTTGCCACATAATTATTGGTCAATTTAGCTGCGTTACCACAAGTCCACAGTAAAACAATGTAGATGTGGTTCAGATGTCAAATAAAATGTTAAGTTGTATGAAACACTGCTTCTCAGTCTATACCCTCTCCATCCTGCCTATGATTCTCTAGAACCCATCTTCAGTCTGCTCTAAGGTTGTTCTAAGAACTAACAAAACAAAACCATTGTAAACAGCGCTAACCTTAAACCCATGTGCTGACAATTCTTTAGTTTGAGGAGGAATGGAGTTGGATGGAGACAAAAATAGGCCTGAGGAAAGTTCACTCATTTGCCACCTTTTACCCACCGAAAGTATAGAAATAAATGGTACATTGTCCCCCCTACGAGTTTTACACATATCTGGAGGGAATCTATCACCTTTATTTATTGTAGTATTTTTACTCGGCGTTGATAATGATCTTTTCCATGCCAACTGTACTGATGCTGGTAGGATAAAAATATATTTGGCCCTTTATCTGCAAATCATTTAGGACCTATTTTTGTTTGGAGTTAAAACCGATGACATGTGTATTTGTTATTGAATCATTGGCTATGGCAGAGCTTACTGATTGAACCCCCATGATAAGCTTTCTACATGTGTTTGTCTACAGCATCTATAACAGAATACAGACATATTTGCCTTTTTGTTAGGTCTTTTCATTTCTAAACTTATTAAGGTCTTGCTGGACCCCTGGCTACATTTTTTGATGGTTTATGTCTTAGACTATTATTAGATAACACCACATCAATAAGTTTATTGAGTAGATAAGCCCTTGGACTAAAAAGATGCCTCATTTTATCAAAATTTTGCTTCGATTGATTCCAGTGCAATTTTTGTCCGCCCCACCTTTTGATGACCATACTGTTCTCTTTAACATGCAATAAATTTGAAGTCTTTACGATGAACTGTTTTCTATGCAGAATCTGCCAATATCTGAAATGTCTTAAAAAGGCATTCAATGATTAGCTATCAATTCAGTCTGTATTTGATATAACGCTATGGGGATAAGTCAGATTAATAATTATATTGAGTAGTCAGACAATTAAGTCTCCTACACCTGTTGCTAAACTCACCACTGGAGCTAAACCTCGTCCTAGGACTAAAAAGCGGAACAGTGGGAAGCCTAGTTCGCTGCTATAATGCCAATGATCTTGAATGTCTTTTCAATGCCTGCAACTGAAAAACTAAATTAGGAGCTGAAATTTAGCTATTTATTATTGGAATTGCAAAGTAATTTTTAACTATCATAATGTTTAACTTAAAATAAAAAGGATTTTAAAAATTGTGTCCATTTAAGCCCAAGGGGTCCAGCAACACCTCGAGTCTTGTTTCTTGATTTAAATCACCTGTTAAGAACTTTGTGATCACATGACGTTAGGACAGACATGAAACCTTGAAGAATTTCTGATCCAGTTTGTCTAATTTAAAGTATGTTATGTTAATGTTTTCTTATAAAAATTATCCAACAAGCACAAGTCTTATGTAATAGTTTTGGCATGTCTTGAGTCTCTTGACAAGATTATCATCCGAAAAGTAGATAGTATTACTGTTTGTTGTTCTTACTTTGAGGTTAGGTGTTTTCTTACAACAAATTAAGCCCCAAATACCAAAGTTAAGAAGTATTCTCTGCCTCTTACAGGGTCCGTATTTCCTATGGATCATGTTACACTTAATGGTGGCACTAATTAGTTCACAGCTCTTTGCTCTTTAAACCTCGTTTTGCTCTAAAAGTACAGGGTTTTTTTCTTCTAAACCACCACATATTCTTAGAATATGTTTCAACCTTTCAACAAAAAACAGTCAAATCCAATCTGCCTTTTAATGAAAAGTACTGTTCGGCATTGGTGCAGTATTTTAGTTAAATGGTTCTAGCTATAGTTTACTTTTAATCATAATTGGCTAATATAGAAGTAGGGTTTATATCGCTCAATATGTATGGCCTATATGCAACTTGACTTCCATTTAGATCTGGAACATTTCTCTTTGAACAAATAACATACTAATTTTTTGTTTTGTTTTACAGGAGGTTGGAAGCATCATAGGAAAGGTGAGTAGTGCTTATATAATGTAGTCCCTTTGCCAAAGTTTTAAATTACATCATTTATTAATGTGACATAGGTCGTTTTTTTTTTTTTTCTTTCATTAATATTCTTACACGTTTCATTGTATTAGCCGAACCAAAAAACTGCAAATATTTGACATTTTTGTTTTAATTTTTACAAAATCCTGCAAGTATCAATAAATTACTTGCTTTGCACTTGTAAGTTAAAATAATTTGTTCATTTTTCTTTTTTAATTTCAGAAAGGTGATAACATTAAAAGATTCCGAGAGGAGGTAAGCGTCCATTTACTCAACTCAATAATTATGTTAAGGATATTTCCAAATTAAAATGTTCACAAAATTAAGTTTGTGTTTTAACCATTTATATTAGTGGTAACATGTTTTTCTTTTATGTTTATACAAATAGCAAATTAAAATTTGAAATAAAGAAGAAAGCCATGTATGTAGGTTGTCAAAGTGTAGAAAATAGGAAAAATGTTAGTTTAACTTACATTGTTGTTTGTTCTATCTGGGATTACTGTATATTCTAATCCCAGGTTGTATTAGACGCTGGATGTGCCATTATTTCATTATTGGTCTAAATAGACCAATCTGTATGATAATGTTGTTGATTGATCTTGAACCAAAGTAAAACATTGCTCCAGTTATTTGATCTATGTTATTGAGCAGTTTAGTCCTATTTATTGGCCATTTTGATGTCATTTCTGGTGACTGATAGACCATCTTGTGATTTATGTGTCTCTAAATTATCCCATGAAAGTTGCCATGTTAGAACTGAGGGAGCACATATGTTTATATTGATTTTCTATGAAACCTGGATCAATGTATTACAGGAGTTATGTGAATACAACAGCTGCTGCTACTTTTCTTACTCAATCAACATGGCCGCCATACAGCATATTTCTTCTACATATTTCTCAGTTTAATAGCCTATGTATATATATTAACCACGTTGTAGTAAATTTGTCACATAAAATTTATGGTAGAAATTTTCAAGTAGCTATTTGAAATTTTTTGTACAATAAATGTTTATTGTTCTTTCAGAGTGGTGCCAAAATTAACATATCGGATGGGTCGTGTCCTGAGAGAATAGTCACAGTGACTGGATCAACGGAGGGCATCTATAAAGCCTTCACCATGATATGTAATAAATTTGAAGAGGTGTGTTTCATTTGTATTGAACACTTTAATACACTACTGTGTTGTCAGTCCATTCAGACTTGGGTGTCAGCCAAGGTGCAGCATTTTCTCCTCTCTTAATATTTATTATCTGGCTTAAATGAAAATTATAAACTAAAAAAAAATTAGGTTGTGCAAGTACAAGTTGATATAATTTACATATAAACCATGCATCCGCAATAAAATGAAAAGTTTAGTATCATTCTACCCCAATTGGAAGTTTTACCATACAGACCTGCCTATCCCGTGTATTCTGGAGTATTTTATACACATAATTTATGTTCAATAGACCATTAAAATTCCCACAGAAATTAAGATTCTATGCTTTGTAACCCAAAAATACACAAAATGGTAAGAAAATACCCCTAAAAAAACACGGACTATTATTCTACTTCTGCATGTCTCAAAATTTAATAAGAAAACCAAGATGAAAAGATCCACTCTACAAGTTCTGTTAGAAGCATGTATCATTAACAGAATCTTTGAAGTTGTTTAAAAATCTCACCTTTGTTGAAGCAAGATCTGAGTAAGAGCCTTCTCATGAAATTCTATGATAATTCTGACCAGATTCTTTGGTGAATTAACTAAACGAACTTAAGTTGAAGTGGTTTGTTACCAGCTGGGTAACCAAGTATGTTATGACGTATTAGAGTGTTTCATAATCATTGCCAAATTTGAAGCGTACGACAGGTGCTTGCTTCTTTTTATACATGAGTTTAGCCCCCTTTTTATGTAACTCTTCACCTGGAAGGTATAAAAACAGCATCTCAACATGCTGGTTATTTGTTCAAAAACCTGAAGATATTTGATAGAGTTACTGATGACAGAGCTTGTTAGATTGAAGACATGTGTTCTTACTGATGCTTTTCACTGCAGGTTATCATCTGACAACTCCTGACAACACCAGACATTATTAATACACCTCTGCACTTAAACACTCACCAGAAGAAAAAAAACATCTCTGTTTTCTTTCCGCACCAATTCCTGAATATGTTGATACGAACAGGAAATTTCACTTTTTATATACAAGGGGCACAAGACAGTATGTGTTGATGGTTTAGTTCATTGGGAGAAAAAAAATAATCCCTTATATATAGATTAAATGTAGGTCCTTGTGCTGCTTTTAATTTGGATACTTTCTATATGCTTAACTACAGTGTCATTATTTTGAAGAATCTTAATGGCATATTTCTCTTGCTTGTATAGGATTTACAGAACACACCAACTGTGCCTAAGCCTCCTGTCACGCTACGATTGGTGGTTCCAGCCAGTCAGTGTGGCTCACTTATAGGAAAAGGTGGCTCAAAGATTAAAGAAATAAGAGAGGTAAATACTTAATGACATGGTTGTATATATAGTTTATGGGGTGTCAAAAAGGCTTAATTTTTTAATTTCTTTGGATAATTGTAACATGGAAAAGTTTCAGATTGATTTCATTCACCTGATCATTACGGAATAATATTACTGCTGGTGATTTGGAGCCTTACTCTGAAGGTTGGGGGTTTGATTCCCAAATGGCTCTCGATGTGCATAAATTTCTGAACTAGAATCTGTTCAAACTAAGAACGTGTTATCCCCAAATAATCAAAATACTGTTATTATTGTATAGTTTTTGTTACTTTAATAGCCGAAAAAACTTCTTTACATTTTAAAACCCAGGGCCCGTATTCATAAAGCTACTTAAGTATTTCTTAAAGTTAAGAAAAACTTAGTGAATTTTCAAACATCATTTTAAATACATAAACACCATTTTGCTTAACTTTGTATGATCCTAAATGAAAGATTATAAGTGAAATTTATAAAATGTCACCTTAATTATTTAACATTGAACTTTTTTCATGATCAAATAAAAGGCTGAAATTTGGCTGAATATTTCTTAACTTTAAGAAATACTTAAGTAGCTTTATGAATACGGGCCCAGAGCAAGTTCTTCTAAAAGCCTTATTTTGCTTTGTTGGTGTTGCCAACATTTCTAAGAAATAGCTTATTAGCCTAAAAAATTATTTTAAAATACATTATGTTGTTTTGTAGGGAACGGGTGCTTCTATACAAGTAGCGAGTGAAATGTTACCTAATTCAACAGAGCGAGCCGTCACGGTATCGGGTACGGCAGACGCTATCACGCAGTGTGTGAAAACAATTTGTACCATTATGTTAGAGGTAAGCTGTCAAGTCTTGTTATTTGAGTCCGCTCTTAAATTGTATTGTTGTTAGATAGCGTATGCTTTCTTTGAATTAACCCAGAAATTGATTTGTGAAAAGTCTTGAAAAAGGCTGTTCCAAAGATTCACTGGTGTAGGTCTGAATAGAAGTAAATTATAACCGGCCTGTGTAAAGCTGAACATTCCATGTTTATTATGGAAACAAGATCAGCTTAGGGCACAGTGGTTAGATCCCCCAAAAGTACCCATGTCTGTTCTCCTCTCATTATCCATCTAAAGGTGGTTCTATACTGTTATCATTGATTGCTGTTCCCGTTTAAGAATTGTCAAGAAAAGCTTACAATCTTTGTGTGAATTATTCTGTAACTCACTGACACCATGAAATGGGCAGCATGACATGCTCTAGAGTAGCTTGTGTCACAGTTCTATTAGAATTCTTTGGGCCGTTAAAATAGCATGCGAAGTGATCTGCGTCTAGGAAGGACCCTCTGGCTATAAAAGACAGTATCTTTTAACAACGGCCATGTTGCCATGGTACATTAATCATCCAGCAATACTCTTTAATCGGTATGGTTGTGTAAATGTGGCTATTCAATGGAGTACATCGCCAGCATATCAGGGAAAATCTTTTAATTACAGTACCAGTCATCGGATATAAAGTTTGTGTGTTTTATTGAACAAGAAATTGCTCTACTTGGTCAACACCTGGACTGTAAAATCAGAGAATCAACTAATCTCAAATTTAGTGTGTACCCTATTATATTTTAACTGGTTGATATGCAAATTGACAGTTAATGGTGTCAAATATTTTTGAAGAAGATAAGAAAGGTCTCCACAATAAAACATACTTTGAGAAGAGGAAGTCTTTAATGTAAGATCGGTTAGTCTTCATCATGGTCACAGTTCCCCCCTGGGTAGAGGGACAGATCTGTTGTAACATGAGCTGCTTTTGTAGATATATTATTCCCTGAACACTAATCTCTGTCCAGCCTGATGCGTTAACCACTCCTTATCCTGTGAAATATGAGCATTTAAAACTTCCCTCTAACAATAGAGTCTCCATTGATCTGTTATACTCTGTTCAGAATTCACCTGACTGGGTGAGCGGAAATGAAGTTTAGGTAATCAGCTGTGTGTTTGAGCTTACCCATCAACATAGCCAAACTACGAGGGAAGCACAGCATGAAAATAACAATTACCGCTCAAATTTGGCAAGAAAAGGAGCATGCTTCTTGTGGAAGAGAGATTTTCAAGTGGGTTATGGGAAGTGTGTTTGTGATAGGGATGGATATGGTCTTGAGAAACAAGAACTCAAGTACCACGGTTGCTATGGCGAACACAAACTGGAGTGGCAGTCTGTCGGAAGTTAATTTACCCAATGACAGAGTCAATGGGTGACCTTGTCGTTACAGCAAGCCATAGTTTTTGATCAGAGAATGCATAAAGCCGGAAGTGATTATAGAACGGATATGATACATGTGTCAGATTGCTCACAGTTGACTTCCACGACACTGTTAGTTACTGATAAGGATACATTTATAAAATCCCTCTTAAATAATTGGTTCAGTTCATGTAATCTTATAACAGCCCTTCGTGCCTCGAGCAATTAGCAGGTGCCTCGAGCAATTAGCAGGTGCCTCGAGCAATTAGCAGGTGCCTAGAGCATTTATTTAATAAACCATTATCCACCATGTTAAAAAGAAAAAGATTTAATTCTTGCGACTTCCGTAAAAAAAATTTATAAAAAATTTGCCATATTTTAACAATTTTGACAAATGACAGTGTTGCTGCAGATACAATGTACTATCAGCTTCATTACATGAAAATATTAAGTCCCACATGTCACTGATGACCGTTATATAATAACTTATTCTTTAAGATTCATCTCTATGAGTGACTGGTTTGCATCATAGATCAAAGTCTATTGTCTCTGTGTGCTTTAAAGCCTTTGCTTAATTGGAACTGTGTAGCTGATTTCTTATACTGGTATATATATGAACTCTTAGCCTCCATCTTCCTGGGTTTGTTGATGTGTAAGATTCTACCTCATCTCCCGATGGTTTGGAAAATGCCTCTATAGTGTCCCTCAGCATGTTTGTTTTCTTCACAAACAAGCTGTTAAGTTTGATTTGATGTGTGCAATGTTGAGTAGCATAGAGAAGGCACATGGCAACAAGGGTATCAAGATTGAGTGGATGGGGGCAGATGTACCAAGGGCTTCTGCAGTTCGCTTTGTTCTCCCCTCTCAGTGACTTGACATTAAGTGAGACATTCTTATATAAAGTTCTGATCAACCATAACATTCTCTACTGTGTCGGAAGCATCTAAGACCCCGTAAAGTAGCCCATCGGGGAGATAAAGGAATTCAGGAACATGTGGCTTGGAGTAAATTGGGAGGGGGGGGGGGGGGGGGGTCCGGTTGGGGGGGTATTGGAAATAATTTATGTTAACTTTGTAGTAATCATTTAGAGAAAAGATCAGGGCCCCAAGCCATGGCTTAGTGGTTAGCGAGTGCACTCACTAATCCTACTTGGATGTAACGTTCATGGGATATGAGTGAGTCACACTATGGGGTTCCGGCAATCACTGGGTGGTTTTTATGAGGTTTCCTCTTGATTTTCCACCGTAATTAAGCAAGGAAAAGTGTGAAGTGGACAATCCATTGTCATATAAATGAAATACCCTTGAGTACGACTTTAAACCCCAAGCAAACAGAAAAGATCAGTAACATAACATGGAAACTATATTTTGCTAGCAAAGGCTTCTGTGAAGAAATTGTAAGACTGTTAGATTATTGGTTATGTGGGACTTTAGGAGAAGAGATGTTCATATCTTCTGTAATTCACCAGAGTGAGTTCTGAGGGAGCTTATTGTTGTGCATATGGTCTCACAACAAAGAGCCAACATGAAGAGGACATGTTTAGTGTAATCACTCCTCCATAATTGCTACCGGTGATGTTTCTGACTCCTCCATAATTGCTACCGGTGATGTTTCTGACTCTTCCATAATTGCTACCAGTGATGTTTCTGACTCCTCCATAATTGCTACCAGTGATGTTTCTGACTCCTCCACAATTGCTACCAGTGATGTTTCTGATAGTCACTTGCACCCCTGTCATCATGTGGGAAAGGAGTATGGAATAAAACCCAATCAAACTGACCTGAAATAGTTCAGCATAAATCCTTTTTAAGGCTCTCTCACCTTAACTAATATGTTAAAATATACATAATTAGTTATATAACCATTACAACAATGAAATCACATCATTAATAAATAAGTATTTATTACACACATAATGTACGTGAAGCCCCAAACACAGAGACGTTATGCTTGAGCTACAGTCTGGTGCTTTTGTCATCAAATGATCTGCATGTCATGAAGTCCCGTGAGGGAGCGGGTGGGCCATGGCCCTGCAGAATATTCCCTCGGCTTCCTCGGTCGATCGTAAGAGGCGAGA
>JAQQZZ010031277.1:0-10736 GCA_030265115.1 Mopalia vespertina | reverse complement strand
CTGTGATCAGTATTCCTATTAGGCAAGAGACTGGCCCTCTGTGATCAGTATTCCTATTAGGCAAGAGACTGGCCCTCCGTGATCAGTATTCCTATTTATAGGCAGGAGACTGGCCCTCAGTTATCAGTATTCCTATTAGACAAGAAACTGGCCCTCTGTGATCAGTATTCCTATTAGACAGGAGACTGTCCGTCAGCGATCAGTATCCTATTACACAAGAGACTGGCTCTCAGTTATCAGTATTCCTATTTATAGACAGGAGACTGGCCCTCTGTGATCAGAATTCCTACATGTATTTGGCTAGAGACTGGCCCTCTGTGATCAGTATTCCTATTAGAAAGGAAACTGGCCCTCTGTGATCAGTATTCCTATTAGGCAAGAGACTGACCCTCCGTGATCAGTATTCCTATTAGGCTAGAGTCTGGCCCTCCGTGATTAGTATTCCTATCAGACAAGAGACTGGCTCTCAGTGATCAGTATTCCTATTAGACAGGAGACTGGCCCTCTGTGATCAGTATTCATATTAGGCAAGAGACTGGCCCTCCGTGATCAGTATTCCTATTAGACAAGAGACTGGCCCTCTGTGATCAGTATCCTATTAGACAGGAGACTGGCTCTCAGTGATCAGTATTCCTATTAGACAGAAGACTGGCCCTCTGTGATCAGTATCTTATTAGACAAGAGACGGGCTCTCAGTGACCAGTATTCCTATTAGACTGGAGACTGACTCTCAGTGATCAGTATTCCTATTAGACAGGAGACTGACCCTCTGTGATCAGTATTCCTATTAGACAGGAAATTGGCCCTCTGTGATCAGTATTCCAATTAGGCAAGATACTGGCCCTCGGTGTTAAGTATTCCTATTAGACAAGATACTGGCTCTCAGTGATCAGTATTCCTATTAGACAGGAGACTTCCTCTCAGTGATCAGTAATCCTATTAGACAGGAGACTGGCCCTCTGTGATCGGTATTCTATTAGACAAGAGACTGCTCTCAGTGATCAGTATTCATATTAGACAGAAGACTGGCCCTCTGTGATCAGTACCCTATTACACAAGAGACTGGCTCTCAGTGATCAGTATTTCTATTAAACAGGAGACTGGCTCTCAGTGATCAGTATTCCTATTATACAGGAGACTGACCCTTTGTGATCAGTACCCTATTAAACAAGAGACTGGCTCTCAGTGATCAGTATTCCTATTAGACAGGAGACTGGCACTCTGTGATCAGTATCCTATTAGACAAGAGACTGGCTCTCAGTCATCATTATTCATATTAGGCAGGAGACTGGCCCTCTGTGATCAGTTTTACTATTAGACAGGAGACTGGCCCTCTATGATCAGTATTCCTATTAGGCAGGAGACTGGCCCTCTGATGTGATCAGTATTCCTATTAGACAAGAGACTGGTCCTCTCTGGTCAATATTACTATTAGAAGGGAGACTGGATGTCAGAAATCAGTATTCCTATTAGACAGGAGACTGGCCCTATGTGATCAGTATTCCTATTAGACAAGAGACTGGTCCTCTGTGATCAATATTCCTATTAGACAGGAGACTGGCCCTCTGTGATCAGTATTCCTATTAGGCAGGAGACTGGCCCTCTGTGATCAGTTTTATTATTAGACAGGAGACTGGCCCTCTATGATCAGTATTCCTATTAGGCAGGAGACTGACCCTCTGTGATCAGTATTCCTATTACGCAGGAGACTGGCCCTCTGTGACCAGTATTCCTATTAGGCAGGAGACTGACCCTCTGTAATCAGTATTCCTATTAGACAAGAGACTAACGCTCTGTTATCAGTATTTCTGATAGACAGGAGACTTGTACTCAGAGATCAGCATCATGAGGGTTTTTTTCATTTTACATAGATTATGTCAACAAACCATAACAGTTTGTGAAAACAGGAGTCTGGCCCTCAGTGATCATCATTTCTATTAGACAGGAGACTGACCCTATATGTGTTCATCATTCCTATTAGACAGGAGACTGGCCCTCAGTGATCATCATTTCTATTTGACAGGAGACTGTCCCTCTGTGGTCAGTATTCCTATTAGGCAAGAGACATACCCTTTGTGATCAGTATTTCTATTAGCCAAGAGACGAACGCTCTGTTATCAGTATTTCTGATAGACAGGAGACTGGTACTCAGAGATCAGCATCGTGAGTTTCTTTTTCATTTTACATAGATTATGTCAACAAATCATAACAGTTTGTGAAAACAGGAGACTGGCCCTCAGTGATCATCATTTCTATTAGACAGGAGACTGACCCTATATGTGATCATCATTTCTATTAGACAGGAGACTGACCCTATATGTGATCATCATTCCTATTAGACAGGAGACTGGTCCTCAGTGATCATCATTTCTATTAGACAGGAGACTGACCCTATATGTGATCATCATTTCTATTTGACAGGAAACTGTCCCTCTGTGGTCAGTATTCCTATTAGGCAAGAGACATACCCTTTGTGATCAGTATTTCTATTAGGCAAGAGACGAACGCTCTGTTATCAGTATTCCTGATAGGCAGGAGACTAGTACTCAGAGCTCAGCATCATGAGTTTTATTTTTTCATTTTACATAGATTATGTCAACAAACAATAACAGTTTGTGAAAACCACTAAATTTTATAGTTGTAAAATAGTTATATGTTATTAACACAGATATGTGAGTTCTTTCATCACAAGTGAGTTGGCATCAAGGGCAGGTAACTGGTGGATTGGGATGTCCGATTTTGGGTCGCCAGGAAAACTGAACTGGAGCAGTAAACAAAACATATACTACACTAACTGGGATAGAACACATACCGGTAAGCCAACCATACTGACGGGAAAAGACTTAATACTAGTATATAAAGTCAGCTATACTAACTAGGATAGGGCGTCTACTGATAAACCAGTTACCATATGGATAGAGCACGTACTGGTGAGTAAAATGGAATTATTTGTGA
This sequence comes from Mopalia vespertina, assembly GCA_030265115.1. Classification (NCBI taxonomy): domain Eukaryota; kingdom Metazoa; phylum Mollusca; class Polyplacophora; order Chitonida; family Mopaliidae; genus Mopalia; species Mopalia vespertina. The sequence continues at coordinate 7,781 of JAQQZZ010031277.1, read as the reverse complement.
TATAGCACGTACAGGTGAGCAAACTATACTATTTGTGATAGAGCACGTACAGGTGAGCAAACTATACTATTTATGATAGATCACATAGTGGTAAGTAAACTTTATTATTTTTGATATAGCACGTACTGATAAACAAACTCAAGGGTATTTCGCTTATATGACGGCGGATATTGTCCACTTCACACTGTTCCTTGTCTCATTACGGTGGAAAACCGGAAAGAAACCTCATAAAAACCACCCCGCGATTGCCGGTCCCACATCGTGTGACTCACTCGTATACCTGGTGGTCGACAGACGGACTCGATCCTGTGAACGGTAAATTGGAGTAGGATTAGTAAGCGCACACGCTACCACTAAGCCACGGCCGCGGGCCTATATAGTTTTTGTGATATAGCACATACTGCTATGCAAGTCTTGGTGATAGAACAAGTACTGGTGAGTAAACTATAGTCTTTGTGATAGAGCAAGTACTGGTAATTAAATTATACTATTTGTAATAGAGCACCGACTGGTAATTAACTTATACTATGTGTAAAAAAAGCACCTACTGGTAATTAAATTATACTATTTGTAATAGAGCACCTACTGGTAATTAAATTATACTATTTGTAAAAGAGCACCTAATGATAATTATATTATACTATTTGTGATAGAGCAGGTACTGGTGAGCAAACTATACTATTTGTGATAAAGCAGGTACAGGTGAGCAAACTATACTATTTGTGATAGAGCACAAAGTGGTAGTAAGCTATGTTATTTGTGATAGAGCATGTACTGAAAAGCAAACTATACTATTGGTGATTTAGCTCATAGTGGTATTAAGTAAACTATACTTTTTATGATAGATCACATTGTGGTTAGTAAGCTATACTATCTGTGATAAAGCACGTACTGGTGAGCAAACTATATTATTTGTTATCAAGCAATTACCGGTGAATAAACTATATTATTTGTGATAAACCATGTACTGACAAGAAAACTATAGGATTTGTGATAAAGCACGTACTGGTGAGCAAACTATACTATTTGTGATAGAGCACGTACTGGTGAGCAAACTATACTATCTGTGATAGAACACGTACTGGTGAGCAAACTATACTATTTGTGATAGAACACGTTCTGGTGAGCAAACTATACTCTTTGTGATAAAGCACGTACTGGTGAGCAAACTATACTATTTGTGATAGAACACGTACTGGTGAGCAAACTATACTATTTGTGATAGAACACGTACTGGTGAGCAAACTATACTCTTTGTGATAGAACACGTACTGGTGAGCAAACTATACTATTTGTGATAAAGCACGTACTGGTGAGCAAACTATACTATTGGTGATAGAGTAGGTAATGGTGAGCAAACTATATTATTTGTGATTGAACACGTACTGGTGAACAAACTATACTATTTGTGATAGAACACGTACTGGTGAGCAAACTATACTATTTGTGATAGAACACGTACTGGTGGGCAAACTATACTATTTGTGATAGAGTAGGTACTGTTGAGCAAACTATACTATTTGTGATTGAACACGTACTGGTGAACAAACTATACTCTTTGTGATAGAACACGTACTGGTGAGCAAACTATATTATTTGTGATAGAACACGTACTGGAGAGCAAACTATATTATTTGTGATAGAACACGTACTGGAGAGCAAACTATACTATTTGTGATAGAGTAGGTACTGGTGAGCAAACTATATTATTTGTAATAGAGCACGTAGAGCTACAAACTACCAAGCAGTCTACACATACCGACAAGCAAACCTACATGTATCAAAATATAAATCACATATGCCCCAACTATTTAATAAGAAAGCACACGATAATGGCAAGCGAATAATCGTATGTTATGATATAGATCACTTAGACATTGGTAAGTCAATAAAACATGGAGATTAAGTATGGATAACGACTTCTGAATTTATTGGATACTACGTTTTTATCTCATGCCACAGATCGTTTTCAAGTATATTTCCATTTTTTTATGTTCTCCCGACTTCTAAATGCCACTTAAAGAAACTGGTAAGTCAACATTTAATATAATGTCAACGAACACATAACATAGCACAAATTTCATATGTCACACCGATGAACACATTCTGGTAACTAAACAAAAAAATATGATTGCTTTTAATACCATATTGATAAATCATCATAATGGTCAATAAACATATATGTGTTATACATATTGATCAGTAAACATACAATGTATGTGTTATACATACAATGTATGTGTTATACATACTGACCAGTAAAGATATGTGAATTATAGCCTACATACTGGTCAGTAAAATATATGAATTATACATACTGGTCAGTAAACATACAATGCATAAGTTATACATACTTGTCAGTAAAGATATATGAATTATACATACTTGTCAGTAAACATACAATGTATGTGTTATACATACTGATCAGTACAGATATATGAATTGTACATACCTGTCAGTAAACATACAATGTATGTGTTGTACATACTGATCAGTAAAGATATATGAATTATACATACTAGTCAGTAAACATACAATGTATGTGTTATACATACTGATCAGTAGAGATATATGAATTATACATACTTGTCAGTTAACATACAATGTATATATGTTATACATACTGATCAGTTAATAAATATTTGCTGTAGGCCTATATGCTGCTCAGTAAACATATATATGTTATACATACTAGACAGTCAACATGTATATGCTGTACATACTGATAATTAAACATATATTTGTTATACACAATTAATGCTTCTATCATATCACAAATCTGTCAATCTCAAAATAATGTGAAATATTTAAAGTTGATGTTGAGCCTATTTTGTTACCAGGTAGCGAGACGGGCACGTGCATAGCTCTGGGAACGGACAGACCTGTGGGAATGTGGACGAACAGAAAATGTAAAGAACGCAATCAGTTCATTTGTGAATATCCGAGGAAAGGATTCACAAATCCACCCACTACAACTCCTTCGACTGTTAGACCAACATGTCCGACTGATTGGTCCGAATTCACCGGTTTTTGTTATAAAGTTTGTATTCAGTTGTTTTTGTTGTATTTAGTAACTGCGTAAGGTTATATGTAATCTGGCACTGTTTGTCTTCCTTTAAAAAACTGCAAGATAAAAATGGCAGGAGTTATTCAACTTTGATGTCCACATTTCGTGGACCAACTTTTCACTTGTAGGAAATGCTGATCTTCTAAACGTGCGTTATTATCTGTCAGCTAATTAAACTCACTCAAATACCCAGATCTGATGGACAATGAAACCATGCCCACTATATAGAACACTGTTGACAGTTAAGACGTATAGCCTTTTCTTTCTGTGTAGGCTTACTACGTGCATAACAATAAATAGTGCACACTCTTATTATAATAGAGAATGATCTAGACGGTATACTTGGATGAGCTGGTACAAGAAGTGGGGATACAGTAGGGATTAATAGGGGAAATGACATTGAAAACGGATGAGGTGGATAAACTAGGAGTGGATGCAGTAGGGGTAATTAAGGATCTGACACTGAAATTGGATGCACTGGTACGCTGTTTAAAGAGTGATGCAATAGGGGTTAAAAGAGGATCTGGCACTGAAAGAGGATGAGCTGATGCAAGAGGAGTTGATACAATAGGCGTTAATAGATGAGGTGACACTGAAATTAGAAGAATTGGTACACAAGGAGTGGATGCAATAGGGGATTATAGAGGATCTGACACTGAAAGTGGATGAGCTGGTACAAGAGAAGTGGATACGGTAAGGGTTAATACGGGAGATGACACTGCAAGTCGACGAGCCTGTACACTAGTAGTAGAAACAGTAGGGGGTTATATAGGAGATTACACTGAAAGTTGATGAGCTGGTACACTTGTAGTGGATACAGTAGAGGGTAATAGAGGAGATGACACTGACATTGAATGAGCTGGTACAAGAGAAGTGTATACAGTAGGGGTTAATAGAGGAGATTACAATGAAAGTGGATGAGCTGGTACACTTGTAGTGTATACAGTAGGGGTTAATAGAGGAGATTACAATGAAAGTGGATGAGCTAGTGAACTAGGAGTGGATACAGTAGAGGGTAATAGAGGAGATGACACTGCCATTGAATGAGCTTGTACACTAGTAGTGGATACTGTAGGGTTAATAGGGGAGATGACACTGAAATAGGAAGAGCTGGTACACTAGTAGTGGATACAGTATGGGCTAATAGAGGAGATGACACTGAAATTGGATGAGCTGGGAGTGAATACAGTAGGGGTTAATAGAGGAGATTACACTGAAAGTTGATTAGCTGATACACTATGAGTGGATACAGCAGGCGTTTATAGATGGGATGACGCTGAAATTGGATGAGCTGGTGCACTAGTAGTGGATACGGTAGGATTAATAGAAGAGATGCCACTGTGATTGAATGAGGTGGTACATTAGGAGTGAATACAGTAGGGGTTAATAGAGGAGATGACACTGAAATTGGATTAGCTGGCACAATAGAAGTGTATAAAGTAGGGGTTAATAGATGGAATTAGAGGGGGGACACTAGGAGTGGATACAGTAGGGGTTAATAGAGGAAGTGACGCTGAAAGTGGATGAGTTTTTACACTCAGAGTGGATACAGTATTTGTTAATAAAGAATCGGACACTGAAAGTGGATGAGCTTGTACAAGAAGAGTGGATACAGTAGAGGTTAATAGAGGAGATGACACTGAAAGTGGATGAACTGGTACACTATGAGTGGATATATTAGCAGTAGGGGTTAATAGACGATTTGACACTTAAAGTGGATGAGCTAGTGTACTAGGAGTCGATAGAGTAGAGGTCAATAGAGGAGATGACACTGAAAGTGGATGAGCTGGTATACTAGTAGTGGATACAGTAGCGGTTAATAGGTGGAAGGATGCTGATATTGGATGAGCTGGTACACTAGTAGTGGATACGTAGGGGTTAATAGAGGAGATGTCACTACAATTGGATGAGCTGGTTCACTAAGGGTGGATACAGTAGGGGTTAATAGAAAAGATGACACTGAAAGTAGATGTGCATGTGCACTATGAGTGCATAGGCCTACATCAAGGGTTAATAGACGATTTGACGCTGAAAGTGGATGAACTGGTATACTAGGAGTGGATACAGTAGGAGTTAATAGACGATTTGACACTGAAAGTGGATGAGCTGGTACACTAATAGTCGATACATTAAGGGATAATAGACGATTTGACGCTGAAAGTGGATGAGCTAGAACACTAGGAATCCATACAGTAGAGGTCAATAAATGAGATGACACTGAAAGTGGATGAGCTTTTACACTAGGAGTGGATACAGTAGGGGTTAATAAATGATATGACACTGAAAGTGGATGAACTGGTATACTAGGAGTGGATACACTAAGTGTTAATAGAGAATCTGACACTAAAAGTGGATGAGCTTTTACACTAGGAGTGGATACAGTAGGAGTTAATAGACGATTTGACGCTGAAAGTGGATGAGCTGGTACACTAAGAGTGGATACATTAAGGGATAATACACGATTTGACGCTGAAAGTGGATGAGCTAGAACACTAGGAGTCCATACAGTAAAGGTTAATAAATGATATGACACTGAATGTGGATGAGCTTTTAGACTAGGAGTTGATACAGTAGGGGTTAATAGAGAAAATGACACTGAAAGTGGATGAGTTTTTACACTAGGAGTGGATACAGTAAGTGTTAATAGAGAATCTGACACTGAAAGTGGATGAGCTGGTACACCAGGAGTGGATACAGTAGAAGTTACCAGATGAGATGACACTAAAAGTGGATGAGATGGTACAAGACGGGTGAATACATTAGGGATGAACTACCTTAGAACGTATATATATTTACTATTATTATACCTTGTTGTTTGTTGTGTTTATTTTTTCGTAAGAGGCCTTGACAAAATCCCTGATCAATTGGCATTGTCTTAACACAGATACTGGTCATATCATATAACTTTATCCTGCGTTCTGTTTTCTGTAGGCTTTTTATGCTTATGAGACGCACCTTCGCAAATCCTGGGAGGAAGCAGTTAACTACTGTCGTAATGTTGGCGGAGACCTTGCAAGTCTACATACCTCAGCGGAGGAGCAGTTTATTGTTGATGTGGTTTTAAAGTAAGACTCATTTTTAGTTATAGTAATCAAAAAAGTTATTCAATGACAATAAATGTTTAAGTTCAATTTGATTTATATTTGAGGTATTTGCTGTTAAATATGGTTATTTAAAAATATTGTCACATCCAAACAAATAATAGATTATACCCTCCAAATAAAAACTGGCTCCAAAGACAAACACAAAATCATTACTGAATTACATTGATGGGTGTAATGAATAGAGCTAATCAGTCTAACTGAGGTGATGGGTACAATGGAGAGGGTCAACCAGCTCGACACACAGACAGCTGAGTTGATGGGTACAGTGAAGAGGGCTATAAATCAACCTCAAACACAAACAGATGAAGTGAAGGGTAAAATAAAGAGGGTCGATCACACACAAACAGCTGAGTTGATGGGTGCAATGAAGAGGGCCAATCAGCCCCACACAAACAATTGAGGCGATGGGTACAATGAACAAGGCCAATCAACCCCACACAAACAACTGAGGTGATGGGTACAATGAAGAGGACCAATCAGCCCCACACACAAACAACTGAGGTGATGGGTACATTGAAGAGGACCAATCAGCCCCACACACAAACAACTGAGGTGATGGGTACAATGAAGAGGGCCAATCAGCCACACACACAAACAACTGAGGTGATGGGTACAATGAAGAGGACCAATCAGCCCCACACTCAAACAACTGAGGTGATGGGTACAATGAAGAGGACCAATCAGCCCCACACTCAAACAGCTGAGGTGATGGGTACAATGAAGAGGGCCAATCAGCCCCACACTCAAACAACTGAGGTGATGGATACAATGAAGAGGGCCAATCAGCCCCATACGCAAACAACTGAGGTGATGGGTACAATGAAGAGGACCAATCAGCCCCACACTCAAACAGCTGAGGTCATGGGTACAATGAAGAGGACCAATCAGCCCCACACTCAAACAGCTGACGTCATGGGTACAATGAAGAGGACCAATCAGCCCCACACTCAAACAACTGAGGTGATGGGTACAATGAAGAGGGCCAATCAGCCCCACACACAAACAACTGAGGTGATGGATACAATGAAGAGGACCAATCAGCCCCACACTCAAACAGCTGAGGTGATGGGTACAATGAAGAGGACCAATCAGCCCCACACACAAACAACTGAGGTGATGGGTACAATGAATGGGACCAATCAGCCCTACACTCAAACAACTGAGGTGATGGGTACAATAAAGAGGGCCAATCAGCCCTACACACAAACAACTGAGGTGATGGGTACAATGAACAGGACCAATCAGCCCCACACACAAACAACTGAGGTGATGGGTACAATGAAGACGACCAATCAGCCCCACACTCAAACAGCTGAGGTGATGGGTACAATGAAGAGGACCAATCAGCCCCACACTCAAACAAATGAGGTGATGGGTACATTGAAGAGGACCAATCAGCCCCACACACAAACAACTGAGGTGGTGGGTACATTGAAGAGGACCAATCAGCCCCACACTCAAACAACTGATGTGATGGGTACAATGAAGAGGACCAATCAGCCCCACACTCAAACAGCTGAGGTGATGGGTACATTGAAGAGGACCAATCAGACCCACACACAAACAACTGAGGTGATGGGTACAATGTAGAGGACCAACCCGCCCCACAC
>JAQQZZ010031276.1:8339-24348 GCA_030265115.1 Mopalia vespertina | reverse complement strand
ATTTACATGTTTCAGTTGGGACCCAAGGTGCTGGGCTGCTTGAGAGATGAAATTCCATACGGCGGGTTAACGTTTATCTATCTATTTACATGTTTCAGTTGGGACCCAAGGTGCTGGGCTGCTTGAGAGGTGAAATTCAATACGGCGGGTTAACGTTTATCTATCTATTTACATGTTTCAGTTGGGACCCAAGGTGCTGGGCTGCTTGAAAGATGAAATTCCATACAGCGGGTGAACTTTTATCTATTTATATGTTTTAGATGGGGTCACGATGTGCTGGGCTGCTTGAAAGAGGAAATCCCCGGATGTACAGATGATGATGTTGGCGAAAAAGCTATCAACGACCTTGACTTTATCAGGAACCCTTTCTTTGGGAGTACTAGTGGTTGTGAGTGTCCTGCAAACGCCTCCTATCACGTTAGTTGGACCTTTTTGACAAACTTTTACCGTCGAGGATGTGATAGAGGTTTTCTTAAATCGGAGCTAAAAACGAGTAAGTTTTGTTCCAACTATAGCCAGTAGCATGACAGTTTTACACGGTAGTATAACAATACAAAAATCGCCAGATAAAAAAAATCCCAGACAAATTCAAGTAATGTCTATCTGTTACAAATGGCTATACGACACCAGTCAACGTCTCGTCTTAAAATTGTAACGTTTGTAAGAATTCCAATATGCCCAATATTTATTATCGCCTCACTGTCCAATCTCTATTTCCCCCACACCGTCAAATCGTTCTTTCCCTCTCACTGTCCAATCTTTGTTTGAGGCAGAAATCGTGTAATATACTCTTGTGAACAAATGAAAACGAAAACAATATTTTATAATATGCTTGTGTTAATACAGTTGTGGAGGATCCCGCTGTGAACACGTCGTGTGTAACCCCCGATCTGTACCGGGATACCTCTAGGTGCTTTTTATCACTTGCTCTGAAGTTCGAATCACTGGTAGAAGACCCACGAACAATTATAGAAAAGTTGAAAAGGTAATATGGTATACATGTATGTTTTATTGTCAAATTATACTCTTAAAAAACAACAACGTGTTAGACTAAACCACAAAATTGTGATTAGTAAATGCGAAGCAATGAAATGTAAACAGTCTGATCGTATTTGATTTTAAATAAATTATCGTATTCAGACAATGTTTGTAATTTACTGTGGTCAGTGGCGTATACAGGATTTTTTCAAAGGGTGCCCGGGGGGGGGGGGGCGATTGTCACAGCTTACGAGGCGAGGTTCCAGGGGACGCCTAGGCCCCGGAAGCTCCGAAAATGAGAGAGCTTGTAGAGGCAATCTCATCTAATTTTGGCAAAGAATTTTTTTCCGTCATTATCCATTTTTAAAAAATAATCACTGTCCAGAGCAACATGACTATTTTGTGATGCAAAATGTGTCGAAAGTTACGAAACTGCTAAAACCAAAATCATTTTTATATGATCATATAAGCAAATCACGAGTTTTGGATTTGCCTATATATGTCGACGATGTTTTAGAGTTGTTGTTTTATTTCAAATCTCCTTAACAGTGTTATGATACAATATGCCTTCACCACACTGAAGAATTTTAAATATTGCTATGCCAAAGTTTAGGTAATGAGATATGATGTTTTCTAGTCACACACAGCAAAACTATCGTACACAACTCAAGACCTTACAAGTACATTGAAACCATTCTAATTTTTGTGATGTTATTCTTATCTTCTTTCTTTCTTTCCTTCCTTCCGCTTTTGACTTTCCCAACCTTTCTTAAGACCAGAAAGGGTCTTTATTTTTATTGTTGCATAATTGTGGTAAAACTTTTTTTATGTAGAAAGTGTTGATTTCATGTGTTAGATCTATAACTTAGTGATGCCGCGCCATTAACCAGTACAATGCCTTTCTGTTAATACAGTCTTGTTATCGACATACTAAAATGCATGTTCGGCGTTGTCAACCGAAGTTCATGTAACACAGCCACGAAGAAAATTCTGCGCCACGTTGTGAAGTTGCAAATGCCGCCTCACTTCAAAGACGAGGAGCTTAATGTCGACGAATCCACAACAGAGGTAATTAAATGAAATTTAAAGATTCTAGGTGAAACGGTAAACACAATGTATAAATTTGTCATATTCACAGTTTGTCTGGCTAACAGGTCTATTTACTGACATCGTATTGACCATATTCACAGTTTGTCTGGCTACCAGATCTATATACTGATATCCTATTGACCATATTTACAGTTTGTCTGGCCAACATGTCTATTTACAGACATCGTATTGACCATATTTACAGTTTGTCTGGCTAACAGGTCTATATATTCACATCGTATTGACCATATTTACAGTTTGTCTGACCAACAGGACTATATACTGACATCGTATTGACCATATTTACAGTTTGTCTGGCAATCAGGTCTATATACTGATATTGTATTGACCATATTTACAGTTTGTCTAGCCAACATGTCTATATACTGACATCGTATTGACCATATTTACAGTTTGTCTGGCTAACAGGTCTATATACTGACATCGTATTGACCATATTTACAGTTTGTCTGGCAATCTAGTCTATATACTGACATCCTATTTAACATATTTACAGTTTGTCTGGCTAACAGGACTATTTACTGACATCGTATTGACCATATTTACAGTTTGTCTGGCTAACATGTCTATATACTGACATCGTATTGACCATATTTACAGTTTGTCTGGTCAACAGGTCCATATACTGACATCGCATTGACCATATTTACAGTTTGTCTGGCTAACATGTCTATATACTGACATCGTATTGACCATATTACAGTTTGTCTGACCAACAGGACTATATACTGACATCGTATTGACCATATTTACAGTTTGCCTGGCTATCAGGTCTATATTTCACATCGTATTGACCATATTTACAGTTTGCCTGGCTATCAGGTCTATATTTCACATCGTATTGACCATATTTTCAGTTCGTCTGGCTAACAGGACTATAACTGACATCGTATTGACCATATTAACAGTTTATTTGGGCAACAGATCTATATACTGACATCATATTGGCAATATTTAGAGTTTGTTTTTATTAGATTATAGCTGACGACTGACAACCTACATCCCTCATGGGCAACATAATTTGTGTTACTAGATGTATAACAGCCAAACGTCTTCTTGCATTGTTAGCCCAGAGGTAATGAACAATATCAGGACCCCACCCCTCTTCAAATTATCGAACCCATCCGAACTGAATGTATTCGGAGACAATTTTGTGGGTTTTACAATTTGATAAATATAAAGGCAATTCCTTTTGTCCTGAAGTCATCTCAGTGATTATGGCCAGAAAGCAACCATTTATTTTGTAATTAGTAGGCACTTTGTATTTCAGTCAAATATTAAATAAACAGTTTGTTAGTTTGTCTGGCCAACAGGACTATTGTTACTGAATTGTTTTGTTAAACATTTGTTCAGGATTTTAGATCAACTTTACGCTGCACTGTGGGCGTGTATGGAGACCCCCACATTCTCACCTGTTGGTCACCGTCTCTGGTGGCCTGCTCCTCTCCTGGGATACAGACGTACTTCAGCAACAAATTTTTATTGATAAATGGAACAAATACTGAAATCGGCCGCAACACAACTCCGAGGGCAACATCCATTAGATCGGTGAGACGTCATTATTACTGATTGGAGCCTTGTTATCGAAATAATAACCAAGAAAACAATAACAACGCTTAAATGTGAAATGATAAAATGCTACATTAGTTGTAATCCGGTAAAAATTATACTCGATGTCATTGGCTTACTCCTCACGAACGGCCCACGGCGGTCTGTGAATCTTACATGTCCAGAAGGGACTTGGCTCGTCACGGTGATGATTGTACTTTAGCCTCCATATCAAACAACTTGCCCTTGTGTCAAACGAGTAAAATTACGGATATAAGTGTAAACATCAGAGCTCTCTATCGTGCTATACTGGTCTAAGAGTTTAATCGAACCAAGTCATATCAGAGTATCATTTGTATTTATAAAATTTATTTTACATGGCAATTATTTACTATTAGGTCACTTTTGTGGCATAGCTCAAGTAAAGTTTCCCATCGACTGCTTCATTGTTTGCCTTATAAAATTATTATGTCCATCAATGCAATTACACAGCAAGACCTCCTGTTATGACTGGTGCGTTTGCTTATTTTTGACGAATTGATGGCAAAATAATAAAACAATTGAATTCTTCGTTTTAACACCAGAATTGAACCTCCTGACGTTATAAGCAAACTTCTGCACATCATCATTCTTTGCCAATTAATTTGGATTATTTTACCTTAATAAATAACTTTCATTGTTCAGATCTCACTAACGTTCTTTACCCTGAACGGGACCATTGAGCTGGCCACTTACACCGCTGACAATGGCAATATGCCCTCTACCTTTGATGGCGTCACATCGACTGGGGTAGGCACAGGTGAGTTGTTTTTAACCCTACCTACTTCTTCAGCTGATAATCAGCGTGTGGGGTTTATTAAATCGTTGTAAGCTGCAGGTAAGAATAATCCCTGGGCCCTGTTTAATGCCGCTTTGTGTCGACGTATTTGTACGGATTCCCTGAATTTCGTTTTGGTCATGTTCGATATGTTAGCATTTATTGTATTGATATTGTCCCATTGCTGTGGATTTGATTCTAGGTGCTCCGAAATCGCTGATTTTGAGTCTCTGCTGGGAGATGTCAGAATAGACATTGAAACGTTGCTTCAAAAATAAACTAGAAGTTGCCATCCATTGAGTGTTTTGTCGTATTAGGTTTTATCATCACTTAATTTATATTTGTGTTCAGTTTATAGATGACACATGATTGCTATTGAAACCCTCTGACCTTAATACGTTTAAGAGAAGTTTTAATTCACTTGACAAGCAACTTAGATTTACGTCAGACGGAATTGTTCAAAGAGGACATAGACGTCTTAGTATGGTATGACTATTATAAACATATGGTGTCTAAACTGGTATTTACGTTTACGGATAAGAACACAACTACATCTAATAATGTTTGAGTTTATTCCATCCCAAAAGTTTTTATCAGACAACCATGTGCTGGTTACTATGGATAAAATATTGTTAAAAGTACAGATCGAGAATTAAAACGTATAATTTCAAGTCCTTGTGAGTTTTTCATATATCATATATATGCTAAAGGTCACATAACCCCACATCTTTAAAAGAAGACGCCCGTTCTTAATAAGGGTATTAAATACTGTAAAGAATTTTAGTTATTTTAGTAACGTTCCACTAGACAGTTCTCTGCCATTCATAATGGAAGGGTTTGTTTCCAAATTTGGCAAGCTCAGTTTACTCAATAGTCCCATGTTTTAAGTGGGATTTGTAATACAAACTATTTTACTAGTACATGTGTTTCTTAAATCTTACAAATTTGTCATAATAGCTACCTATGTTATCACATGTGATTATCTTTGGGTCATTGTCACATAATATGTTTAGATCTTTAGTCACCAGTCACAAAAGATCAGTCACGTTCTCAGAGAGGCTGTGTGATGAGATACAGTAACCTCTATATTAAGATCAGTCACATTTTCAGAATGGCTGTTTGATCAGTCACAGTAAACTTTGTATGAAGATCTGTCACATTTTCTGAGTGGTTGTTTGACCAATCACAGACACCCTTATATGAAGATCAGTCACATTCTCAGAATGGCTGTGTGACCAGTCACAGTAACCTCTATATGAAGATCGGTCACATTCGCAGAGTGGCTTAGTGATCAGTCACAGTAATCTCTATACGAAGATCGGTCACATTTTCAGAGTGGCATTTTGACCAATCACAGACACCCTTATATGAAGATCGGTCACATTCTCAGAGTGGCTTAGTGATCAATCACAGTAATCTCTATACGAAGATCGGTCACATTCTCAGAGTGGCATTTTGACCAATCACAGACACCCTTATATGAAGATCGGTCACATTCTCAGAGTGGCTTAGTGATCAGTCACAATATCTCTATTTGAAGATCGGTCACATTCTCAGAGTGGATGTGTGACCATTCTCAGAAACCTCTAAGTGATAATGAGTCACATTATCAAAGTGGCTGTGTGATCAGTAACCCCTGAAGATCTGTCACATTCTCAGAGTGGCCGTGTGACCAGTCACAGAAACACCTAAATGAAGATCTGTCATATTCTCAGAGTGGCTGTGTGATCAGTTACCGCTATATGAAGATCTGTCATATTCTCAGGGTGGCTGTGTGACCAGTTACCGCTATATGAAGATCTGTCACATTGTCAGGGTGGCTGTGTGACCAGTTACCGCTATATGAAGATCTGTCATATTCTCAGGGTGGCTGTGTGGCCAGTTACCGCTAAATGAAAATCTGTCATATTCTCAGGGTGGCTGTGTGACCAGTTACCGCTATATGAAGATCCGTCATATTCACAGGGTGGCTGTGTGACCAGTTACCGCTATATGAAAATCTGTCATATTCTCATGGTGGCTGTGTGACCAGTTACCGCTATATGAAGATCTGTCATATTCTCAGAGTGGCTGTGTGACCAGTTACCGCTATATGAAGATCTGTCATATTCTCAGGGTGGCTGTATGACCAGTTACAGCTAAATGAAGATCTGTCACATTCTCAGAGTGACTGTGTGACCACTTCCAGTAATCTTCATGGACTCTGTCTGTGACCAGTCACATTAACCTCTGTACTGAGATGTGTGATGTCCATTGTATGTGTGGGAAATGTTAGGTTATGTTGTGTTCACAAAGGGTGAGTATGATAAGTCACAGTTATCTATATATCAATAACCCTTATGTTCAAAGAGTGTATTTATCACTTTACATTAGCCTAGGTATAACATAAGTCCAACCTGCCAAACAGGTAGGAATAATAAACTTTCTATTGTAGGTAATGATGGAGTAGAGATCCACTCTGATCCATACAACAGAATCCGATTTGTCCATAAAAGTACAGGAGCTGTGTTGGTGCTCAGACAGTGGGGCGGTAACTACTTCTTCACACTACGTATGGCCCAGAATATAATCATTGATGCTTCTGGTCTCCTTATCGAGGGCTGCCCCGCTGACCAAGTCCTCACTAGAAGTAAGTCATTGATTTTTAATATTATTTAATTTACAGTTAGCCATCATGTTATTTTTATAAAAATGTTTTTGTCATACGCGGCTTTGTTACTGACAATAAGTCAGGTCACATATAATAATGTTATTTTGGTACATTTTGGAAAGGAGGATTTAAGCACCAGCGCAACACAAATTACAATAAAAGTTAATTATATTTAATTTTACATTGAAGATGTGTTTATTTGTTTGTTTGTTTAATACTACCCATCAACTGGTACACTCTTTTTCGTTTGTTTCAACACAGCCATATCTAATCGTTGACATTTTATAACACCCTACAATTATTTGTCCTACCTGGATGACAATTGTAATTTTACACGTACGTCACATTTAGAGAGATAATAGCTAAATTCAATAATTTGCAAAAAAAGTCGTATTTGCACCATGTCAAAACACTTCATACTGGATATGAATGGCGGCATCATGTAAGCTGTATTAGTTGAAAGGTTATCGGCTCTGTTTTTTTTAATGTGGTTTCCTGTTTCCATCAATACACCGGCCAACAATGCAAATAAATGAAATAGTCTTGAGAAAAGCATTTCAGACACATCGAATATAAAATGTAAGTGAATTAGCTTAGGTAAACTACAAATATTTATGATAATTTTACATTTTGTGTTGATATTTAGGAACTATTTGTTGTCTAACTCAGAACGAAATAATTATTATTGCATTTCGTGTCATCAGTCCAGTAAAAGTTAACCCGATATGTAACAGTATTACATTTTTCGTTGAGCAAAAGTGTTTGTTCATGCGACTGCTACATATCGGGTTGAAATGGACTGTATTATTAAAACAAGTTGCATAGTTGTTACTTTTTGAGATTTTATTACATTGTGCTGCATAAAACATATGGCTCTAAAAAATTAATCTGTTTTGAAATTGATAGCTAAATTTGACTTTCATGTAGGCTTACATCTTCAACGACCAAATCCTGAAATTATTAAGTTAATGTTAAACCGGTTGGCGACTGGTACCCCTAATGACCGAATATGTCGTTTTACGTAACTGTTATATAGGGCCTACTTGTATCAATGTTTAACCCGCGACGACTGAATTTGTCTTATATGATGAGATTTTGAAGTTTGAATTCCATAAATGTTGCTCGAGAGAATTGTAGGAAAAATGACACAAGAGGCGGGAACCCTTGGGTCGGTTGTCCTTTCAAGAATTCACGATATGGCGTTCAAACTTCACAGAACAATATTCTTTGAGAAATTAGTAAATAGCGAAACTGGCGATTTATAAGATTGATTGATTGAGTGGTGTTTTGCGCCGTGCTTAAGGTTATTTCACTTATATGACGGCGGTCTATTCCGACAATAATGGACACAAGCACAACCAAAAATGTGAAGTGTTTTGATAGGCCTACTGTTGGAAAGTTAGTCTCTCTCCATAGTGCTAAGTAAAGACGGCTTTGCTACTCTTAAAAAAGCTGCTCTTATCCAGATGGCTGAGATTTGTAAGACAGGAAATAGAATAACGTTATTGGAAACGCGATGTAACCTCTATGTTGAGTGACAAACTGCCACGCATTCGTAAGCATCGTCATCAATGTGTACAAATACACTGGTCTTTAAAACAAAAACAGCCCCGCAAAGTTAATTAAAGTTTCTCGTAATACTGTTACGACAAACTGTTCATAGTGGTAACAACTCTCTAGCTTGTCTATACTTAGCACTGGAGAAAAATTAACCTTCCAGTATTATGGAAACGCTTCACACCTTGGTTGTTCTAGTGTCAATTATTGTTGGAATACACCGCCGTCATATAAGTGAAATCTTTTTGCACGGCGTAAAACACCAACCACAAAACCAATCAATCTTAGTGGTAACCCTAATTTGAGATATCTTTGAGCGAATACATTGTTCTAAACGTCTTGAAGTAAATTGAAAATACTATTATTTCACTCACTTTAGTCAAGCTAACACCTATTTAGCTCCACTTAGTTTGAGATCCTAGCTTTTAAAGTTAGCTCCCATTCGTGTCAGGACTGGTTGCATTTTATACAGAGTGACCTGTTCTCTTGGCTTCTGTTACTCATAACATACCATGGTTATTCCGCGTCAACTGACGGACGCAAATTTCACCAATCGGATTGCGATGCCACTCGTCAAGACAGATGTCGTATTCCACACTCAAAAATGTGTGATACAAAACGTATTAAAACTTGATAATGAACTTTCATAGATTTGGCGTATAACATAATAAACGACATATGTTTGGGGCATGAAGTCGAGTAGTCATCTCTAGATCTTTAAAAATTGTATTAGCACAATAAAAAATAATCAGATATTTAGAGTGTAAATTTCTTTATACAAAAGCATAAGAAAGAAAAAAATTTTCGAAATAATTGTGAAAACAGTGGACAACAAATTGCTTAAAAATGTTGAGAAACTTTATTTACAACGAGTTGAATATTGAACCTGATATATACGTGGAAAGAGCCCATAGATTAGGTATCTTATGCAACCTGGGATGAGTATGTAAAATCCTTCGAGAACATCTTTACGAGTCGTAAACACAGTTTCACTACATGTATAGTAAATTCCTTTGGAATGACAAATACGACTAGTCGGCTCGGGTGAATCGATAATCACCGTAATTACGAATACAAATACGACAATAATAGTTATTATGACTGTCAGGAATGCAATATGAGATTCGAAAGACTTGCACGGAGCCTGTTTACTGTTTATTATTAAGCCTCTTTATGGCAGAGTCGTAGGTCAACTTTTACGTTTATGTTTTTTGTGTCTTTTTTTTCAGATACCTTTCTACAGGCGAGACGAAAGCGGGCCGTGACTACCACTAGTTGTGAGACGTCTTGTAGGAATTTTGACAATGCCGAATTTCAAGAAGCCTGTGTCATTGACTGCTTGGCTACGGAGGATACTGATGTAAGAAATATCAACTATACTGGAACTGTCTTGGAAATTAATAACGTGAATAAACAATGTACACTGAGATTGGGGCTAGACATTTCTGTTAAGTGACACATGGCGGTGTTCCTGCTAATTATTTATTTTAGATACAACGTTTCAATACAACGGACATCCTAAATTACATACGATTAGCATTAATTAGGTTCTCATTTGTTATAGCCATTCTTCCCTAGCTTGAAAAAGGTTTATCACTCCCTCAAAGTCGAAACCTTCCATTCTCTGTTCTGTAAACGACACGAGTAAACAAACTCCATGGTATTGGTTTTGAGGACAACTGTTCGTACGATGTTCACACGACTACAGCTCTGACGACATGTGGCAACTGCTTCGTGTTCAACTGTTCCTGAGTATGTGTCCGATGTATTTTGTCGTTCGAGCACTGGTACCGACACAATTGTCGTGTGAGATGTACAGGTTTCCTAGACCAGGGCAATTGTTGCCATTGTCGTTGGAGCACTGTTAGCGACAAAATTGTCGTCTGAGATGTACAGGTTTTAGAGACCAGGGCTATTGTTGCCATTGTCGTTGGATCACTGGTAGCGACACAATTGTCTTGCGAGATGGGCAGATTTTAGAGACCAGAGGCCGGTTGCTCGAAAGGCTATTAAATTTTATCCTCTGTTAGATGACGTCACGCTATGTTGAAGGTCTATCTCTAACCCAGTGTTAGCAATTTAATCTGGTGTTAGCGGCTAATCGTCTTTCGAGCAACTGGCTTCAGTGCATTTGTTGCCATTGCCGTTGGAGCACTGGTAGCGACAAAATTGTCGTGTAAGATATACAGGTTTTAGAGACCAGGGTTATTGTTGCAATTGTCGTTGGAGCACTGGGAGCGACAAAATTGTCATGTGAGATGTACAGGTTTTATATACCAGGGTTATTGTTGCAATTGTCGTTGGAGCACTGGTAGCGACAAAATTATCGTGTGAGATGTACAGGTTTTAGATACCAGGGTTATTGTTGCCATTGCCGTTGGAGCACTGGTAGAGACACAATTATCGTGTGAGATGTACATGTTTTAGAGACCAGGGCTATTGTTGCCATTGTCGTTGGAGCACTGGTAGCGACACAATTATCGTGTGAGATGTACATGTTTTAGAGACCAGGGCTATTGTTGCCATTGTCGTTGGATCACTGGTAGCGACACAATTATCGTGCGAGGTGGGCAGATTTTAGAGACCAGGGCACTTGGAGCCGTTGGAGCACTGGTAGTCGTCTGCAGACATGTCATGAAACTCTGTAAACCCAGTCAGGATTGTTACTCAGAAAACATACTCTTAGGGGAGAGAACTTTAACAATAACGATACACGCTTTAACGAATACAAATCGGCGATTAAATATTGTTGTGAGGTAGTCCTAGGCTTATTATTGTATGCACCTGGGAAATTGCTATGACAATGTATATAAAGGGAAGACATGTACAAATAGGCCTAGACAAACGCGATAGATTGTTCTTACAGCCTATTGTAAAATTAGACTTGATGTTGTGGCTACGCGGGATAGATTTATTAGTGCAACAAGATTTCACAAGAGAATATTGTTTAGTTGATATAAGATATACGTCTGGAGAATATTCAAATAATATCCGGGAACATAGCCGTAAATCGATTTATAAAAAAGCACTGTTCAGCCAGAATAACAGTGACAACCAAATTTTGGAAAGAAGTTACAGCTCTGAAAAGGTTCAAAGCGGCCCATGGTGTAGATGACACGAAAATGTTTAATACTTTTACTCATTTGTTGAGGGTGTTTGAATTATCTACCAATTCGTAAAAAAATAATTTCCCACCCTGTATCGCAACAGAAGCTGTACAGCTCTAAAACGGATCAAAACAATTGTGCGCAATAAGATGCAGAATACCCGAAAATGTTGAACTATTGACTCATTAGTTCAAGAGGAGAACGTGTCATATGGAAATAACTGCCCAATGCACATACAATAAACCCATTTCCTGATCACAATCACTGTTTGTTTAAGTTATCGGGACGAGTTATCAACACCGACCAATATATCTACAATTGTTGGGTTGACCAGTTTTAGTGGTAGTTTATAATTCAAAGTATCTGCTGTCAATACTAGCCTACAATTGAAGTGTTTGATCAATAATTCAACAATGGTCCAAAGGTGTTTGTCCAGTGATTGTCTACAATTGCAAAATTTGCACAAGAGTGTAGACATCGCAAGAGTTTGACAATCTGTAGTGTTTAAACAAAATGTCAGAATTGTTTTTTTTGATGGTTTAAACAATCTGTCTAGTGTGAGACCAATATTGAGACAGTGATGGTCTGTTATTTTTAGGGTTTGACCAATGTGTACGTGATTGTCTACATTTCGAGTGTTTGACCAATGTGCCTGTGACTGTGTACAATTCGAGTGTTTGACCAATGTGTCTGTGATTGTCTAAATTTCGAGTATTTGACCAATGTGTCGGTGGTGGTCTGCAATTCGAGTGTTTAATCAATCTATCCGTGATTGATTATACTTCGATAATTTGACAATGTGTCCGTCGTGGTCTGTAATTCGAGTGTTTGACCAATATGTCCTTGACTGTGTACACTTCAAGCGTTTGGCCATTATGTCAATAGTGGTCTACACCCTGAGTGTTTGCCCGTTCTGTCAATAGTGGTCTACACCCCGAGTGTTTGCCCGTTCTGTCAATAGTGGTCTACACCCCGAGTGATTGACGGTTCTGTCAGTGGTGGTCTACACCCCGAGTGTTTGACCGTTCTGTCAGTGGTGGTCTACACCCCGAGTGTTTGACCATTCTGTCAGTGGTGGTCTACACCCCAAGTGTTTGACCATTCTGTCAGTGGTGGTCTTCATCCCGAGTGTTTGACCGTTCTGTCAGTGGTGGTCTACACCCCGAATGCTTGACCGTTCTGTCAGTGGTGGTCTACACCCCGAGAGCTTGACCGTTCTGCCAGTGGTGGTCTACACCCCGACTGTTTGACAGTTTTGTCAGTGGTGGTCTACACCCCTAGAGTTTGAACGTTCTGTCAGTGGTGGTCTACATCCCGAGTGTTTGACCGTTCTGTCAATAGTAGTCTACACCCCGAGTGTTTCACTGTTCTGTCAGTGGTGGTCTACACCCCGAGTGTTTGACCGTTCTGTCAGTGGTGGTCTACACCCCGATTGTTTGACCGTTCTGTTAGTGGTGGTCTACACCCCGAGTGTTTGACCATTCTGTCAGTGGTGGTCTACATCCCGAGTGTTTGACCGTTGTATCAGTGGTGGTCTACACCCCGAGTGTTTGACCGTTATGTCAGTGGTGGTCTACACCCCGAGTGTTTGACCGTTATGTCAGTGGTGGTCTACACCCCGAGTGTTTGACCGTTCTGTCAGTGGTGGTCTACACCCGAGTGTTTAACCGTTCTGTCAGCGGTGGTTCTGTCAATAATGGTCTACATACCAAGTGTTTGACCGTTCTGTCAGTGGTGGTCTACACCCCGAGAGTTTGACCGTTCTGTCAGTAGTGGTCTACACCCCGAGTGTTTGACCGTTCTGTCAGTGGTGGTCTACACCCCGGGTGTTTGACCGTTCCGTCAATGGTGATCTACACCCCCACCGAGTGTTTGACTGATTTGTCAGTGGTGGTCTACACCCCGAGTGTTTGACAGTTCTGTCAGTGGTGGTCTACACCCCGAGTGTTTGACCGTTCTGTCAGTGGTGGTCTACAGTCCGAGTGTTTGACCGTTCTGTCAGTAGTGGTCTACACCCCGAGTGTTTGACCGCTCTGTCAATAATGGTCTACATACCAAGTGTTCGACCGTTCTGTCAGTGGTGGTCTACACCCCGAGTGTTTGACCGTTCTGTCTGTGGTGGTCTACACCCCGAGTGTTTGGCCGTTCTGTCAGTGGTGGTCTACACCCCGAGTGTTTGACCGTTCTGTCAATAATGGTCTACATACCAAGTGTTTGACCGTTCTGTCAAAATTTGTCTACACCCCGAGTGTTTGACCGTTCTGTCAGTGGTGGTCTACACCCCGAGTGTTTGGCCGTTCTGTCAGTGGTGGTCTACACCCCGAGTGTTTGGCCGTTCTGTCAATAGTGGTGTACACCCCGAGTGTTTGACCGTTCTGCCAGTGGTGGTCTACAATGCGTCAATGCGTCCGTGATTGTCTTGACTTCGAGAGTTTGACCGATGTGTAGATGGTGATCTGTATTTCGAACGTTGAACCCATGTAGGTGGTGGTCTGTAGTAGGGTAGTACGTGTAGGGTCTTTGACCAATGTGTCAGTGATTGTCAACACTTTGAGTGTTTGACCAATGTATTGGTGATTGTCAACACTTGGAGTGTTTGGCCAATGTATTGGTGATTGTCAACACTTTGAGTGTTTGGCCAATGTATTGGTGATTGTCAACACTTTGAGTGTTTGACCAATGTGTCAGGGATTATCTAGATTACGAGTGTTTGACCAATGTGTTGGTGATTGTCTAAACTACGAGAGTTTGGCCAATGTGTCGGTGATTATCTAGATTACGAGTGTTTGACCAATGTGTCGGTGATTGTGAACACTTTGAGTGTTTGACCAATGTGTTGGTAATTGTCTAAACTACGAGTGTTTGACCAATGTGTCGGTGATTGTCTAGATTTGGTAAATATGTCAGTTATGATCTGTACTTCGAGTGTTTCGACAAATAATGGTTTGAAATAGATAATTCGAAAATGAACACGTTTTAATGGCCTAAATAACTGGCTTTCAATCGTATGCCAGATGCTTCTGAATTGTGTGCTGTGTCTGTTGTTCGAATATCTAAATGTCAAAATGTCCCATTCGTGGACATAGCGAATTGAAAGATGAAAATACAGATCTCAGCTTATTTTATAAAATAAATACTATTGGATTAATTTGCGAGGCAAATGCCCGGTACAGCATCCCTTGATGCTAACCCGAATTTAAGATTGGTTAGAATTAGACATTGGTCTTTGTCATTGAGTTGGCTGTTTCGATCCAATGCAGATGATGTCATTATTGTCATCGAGTTGGCTATTTCAATCCAGTGCAGATGATGTGATCATTGTCACTGAGTTGGCTATTTCGATCCAGTGCAGATGATGTGATCATTGTCATTGATTTGGCTATTTCGATCCAGTGCAGATGATGTGATCATTGTCATTGATTTGGGTATTTCGATCCAGTGCAGATGATGTGATCATTGTCATTGAGTCGACTCTTTCGATCCAGTGCAGATGATGTGATCATTGTCATTGAGTTGACTCTTTCGATCCAGTGCAGATGATGTGATATTTGTCATTGATTTGGCTCTTTCGACCAAGTGCAGATGATGTCATCATTCTCATTGATTTGGCTATTTCGATCCAGTGCAGATGATGTGATCATTGTCATTGATTTGGCTGTTTCAATCCAGTGCAAATGATGTCATCATTCTCATTGATTTGGCTATTTCGACCCAGTGCAGCGTATGTGATTATTGTTATTGATTTGGCTATTTCAATCCAGTGCAGATGATGTGATTATTGTTATTGATTTGGGTATTTCGATCCAGTGCAAATGATGTGATCATTGTCATTGATTTGGCTATTTCAATCCAGTGCAAAATGATGTGATTATTGTTATTGATTTGAGTATTTCGATCCAGTGCAGATGATGTGATCACTGTCATTGATTTGGCTATTTCAATCCAGTGCAAATGATGTCATCATTCTCATTGATTTGGCTATTTCGACCCAGTGCAGATGATGTGATCATTGTCATTGATTTGGGTATTTCGATCCAGTGCAGAAGAAGTGATCATTGTCATTGATTCGGCTATTTCAATCCAGTGCATCTGTTGTGATCATTGTCATTGATTCGGCTATTTCAATCCAGTGCAGATGATGTGATCATTGTCATTGATTTGACTATTTCAATCCAGTGCAGATGATGTGATCATTGTCATTGATTTGGCTATTTCAATCCAGTGCAGAAGATGTGATCATTG